>CM057450.1:1810575966-1810750966 GCA_016271365.2 Neoceratodus forsteri
CACCTTCCCCACAAAGGGAAGGTTAGAGATTGGTCTGTAGTTAGCAAGGCAGTCTGGGTCCAAAGAACCTTTCTTCAAGAGAGGTGTTACCACCACCTCTTTTAGAGAGCTTGGAAACTCACCCGTCTCCAAGGAGCACCAGACTATCCGAGCTAGGACCGGACCAATGACATCATTACAACCCAAAATTAGGGAAGTAGGTCCCAGATTCAAACTACAGCATGTAGGGCACACACTCTGGACAATCTGCATATCATCTATGAAAGCCGGCTGGCCAAAGGTACTCCAAGAAAGAACAAGGTATGCGAACCTGCACTGGTTCACCACAGCACCCATAGAATGTGCCAGACAGAAAGCTGATCTAATGTTGGCAACTTTAGTCACAAAAAATTGAGCAAGTTCATCGCACTCTTCTTGTGAAAACGCTTTCCGAACAAGTAGACAGACTGAGTTGCACAGTGTGTCCACAGTTCAGAACAGCTGAGCTGGTCAATTTTGAGCAGCCACAATCTCGCTGGACAGAAACTCTGCCTTCTTACGGGAGACTTCGGATTGATAGACTTAGACTTGATAATGGTCCATCAATCTAAGGTGGTTGGCATCAAGAGCAGACTTCCGCCAGCAATGCTCTAACCTTCGTCCAGGTCGCTGCATCTCCCTCAGAGTCCCATCAAACCATGGGGATCGAGGGTAAAGGGAGAGTGGACGAACACAGACAGGAGCAATGATGTCCAGGGCCCCCGTAATGGCCAAATTATAAGCCACCATGAGGCCATCTGGGTCACTATTTGCCACTGGGAAGGACGAGAGATCCAGGACTGTCATTAAGCCTTGAGATTTTATATCTCGTAAAGGGCAATACCGAATAATTTCTAAAGGGGTTGGACTACAAAGGAGGGGTGCTAAAACTAAACCCCACAGTGTAATGATCAGACCATCCAACTGGTTCCACCTCAAAGCTGGAGGCCTCAATCCCCAGGAGGAAGACCAAGTCCAGAGATTGACCTTGATTATGAGTGGCGGTGGAAACAACCTGTGTGAGGCCCAGAGATGTCATCAACTGGAGGAAGTGCTGACCAAAATGAGAGAGTTTATCGTCGACCCAGGCATTAAAATCACCCAGGACCATCAGCTTGTGCGACTCAAACATCATGTTGATGATGAAGTCTGCCACTTCCTGGAGGAATCGTTTCTCATCACCTGGTGGACGGTAGATTAGAACGATCCTACAGTCTACACCCACCACTACGATACACTCAAATGACTCAGTCTCCCCCACTGGTACATTTGTGAGGTTTAGTTCGGCCTTGAAACAGACTGTTCCCCCCCCCCCGACCCAATCTCGGGCAGTGTATCACCGAGTACCCAGCAGGAACTGTAGCCTCCAAAATGGCGCCAGAAATTTCATCCAGCCAGGTCTCAGTGATACAAGCCAGGTCCACCAATTTAACAAGATATGCAATAATTGCAGTCTTATTTTAATGGACCTAGCATTGCATAACACCGCCCGAGTTGGGTGAACTTCCCGGGCTGCCCGGGCCACCTGCCTACCATTATTTTTAGTGCCCTTGGGTATGTAAACCAGGCATGGCAGACCACGCTCCTGGATCCATTCTGCCCAGAGGCGTCTCTAGATTTCACTACCCCAATGTGGTGACCCCCCTCATTCATCCCCTGATGTTCACGCCCCCACCCCACCTCGATTCCTCTGCACAATATCCAATGCCCTACAGCGCAGGTAAGTTTAAAACTGAAGAAGAGGAGGAGAAAAGAGACAGAGGGTGCTAAGAGCGGAGGATGAATAGCACAATGCCATGGAGGTAGAGCCCCAACACATTTTGAGACAAAAAGAAAACCTTCCTTGAATTACCCACTATTCAAACAAACCCAAATAAACCAAACCAAAAGAAAAATAAATAAACCAATACACAATCCTATCAAAACCTACTAATATAATAATTATTTCTTTATAACCCTCCCCAATACATACTTTACATAAATAAAAACATAAAACAAAAAACCCTTAAACCATTTCAGGGATGATTTCACAAGTCCAAGTCCAAAGGTCCTCTCACCACCAATCAGAAAAGGACAGTCTTCTTGGGAGCTCTCACCACCCTAGATAGATGTACCCAAATTAGAACTCTCCCCCGAAATAAAATAAACAAAATAATAATAGAATAAACCCCCAGATTCAGCTCTTATGTACTCTCACTACTAGAGTCTAGGAAAACATTGTTAAATGATACTCTCACTGTCAATAAACAAATAAAATAATGCAAATAACAAAAATATAACAATTAAACAGTGCAGAAAAACAAGAGTCCAGAAATCCAAATAAAGTTCCATTCAAAAGTTTCTTCTAGATCAAACACTAATTTTTTAACATTCTCCGTAATTCCAGCTCATGGACAGGAGGAGGAAATCCAAAAGTAGCAGGATACACTTTCTTTAAAGGGCCTCTGCAAGATCAAGATCAGGCACCAATCTAGGCCCAGGGCAGCCCGAATAAACCCGACAAACGGTGGCCAGCCACAGTAGCCACCACAGAAATCCCTGGTAGCGCCTACCATACGATACGCCTCCCCCCCGAGAAACCTAGGGCCCAATCCTCGACACCGACTCCCAGTGAACGAGAGCATGAACCCCGTGCCACTGCAAACCAGCACACCAACCGCCAGACCAATTGGGACTGCCCAATAGGTCCCAGATCAAGCCCCGCTATCAGCTCGCAAAAACTTTCTTTGTCCTTCCAGCCAAAGAAATGACAGGGAACAAAACAGTTCCTTCTCCAAGCAGCATCTTGATGCACATAGCTGGATCAACCAAACGAAAAATCAGTCCAGAACACAGTACAGGAAATCAACAAAGTCCTCTAATGAAGAAAACGAACGGACAGAGTCCTCCCTCCAGGATTTCAAAAATGACAGCTGTCAAGTTCATGAGGCAGTGAGAAATGACTATATTGAAAATCTGGGGTCAAAATATTGACTATTACCAAAGTTATGAGTGTGCGTTGAAATATTTCAATGTTTATTTATTTAGATTTTAGTAACCGGGTAAGCCAACCGAGACCTGAGATCCCTTTTTCAGGGGCGACACGGAATTAGTTACAGAAAAAACACATATTGGCATTATTTACAGTAGTTACAATAGGTATAAAAATATACATCAGCATCAATATACAGAGGTTGCAGCAAGTTCACATCCAGGCTCATGCATGCAGTACAGAGACGCCAAGATACACACAGTTAGAAGGAAATTGAGACGGGTATACAGTATGATTGACAGCCTTGTTTAGGAGATGTACACTCATAACTGTGTTTTTTATCCAAAATGTTCAGCATAGCCTTCCTATGACCCCACCTCGTGAACAAGGGCAGAGAAAATGTTCGAATCCTGACCAAAAGATGATTTCATACAGCAACCGCGAAATCACCTTTCGGAATGGATTTGCATAATTTCACTGCCCTTGTTCATGAGGTGTGGACCCAAAAAGGCCATGTTGAAAATTTGGGGAAAATATTCAAACATGAACAAGTTATGAGGACAAGTTTAAAACCCATTGAAATACACTGAACCACATATCTGATTTCCTCAGTTCCCGGTCTGGCGTTGAAGAGTGAAGACACATGTCTCTAGTCCAGAGAGGATTACAGAGTTGGACACCCGGTAGGTAAGTAAGGGGTGGTGGGTGCCAAGTTGAAGAGTCAGGTGGGGGGAGCGTAACAGTGGTGGTGGGTCGGCAGTAGCAATAGACATCGATGGAGGTTTTTCTTTTTTACAGCGTGTATAAAAAAGATGAGGGATGATTTTCTTTATTTCCGCACCAATACTAGGGACTGGAGACTCCAGTGTCTGTTTAACCTCTAGGGTACAGGAAGCGATGGGGAGGTGGGAGGGTTACTTGGCAGATGGTGGGACTACAGGAAGTAAAGGAAAAAAAAAAGAACAATAAAAAAGACAAGCAACAGTTTTCTTTACTTCAGGTACCAACACTGGGATTGGGCACCCCATTGTCAGTGCTATGTTTGGCGGCACCAGAGGTTGGCTCCTCAGTGTTGCACAGTGCAAACAACTGGGGTGGGTGTACCAGTTTGGGCACCCCGGTGTTGGAAAATTAAGAAGGAAGGAGGTAGCAGTGGAAAGTGGGAGGGATACTTGGCAGAGGGTGGGAGGAATTTTTTTTCATTGGTGGAGAGGACCACAGCAGGCTGATTATGGTGCTGATCAGCTCTACTTGCTGGGTGGCATTTTGCAGATCAAAGGACAGCGCCGCCCTATGATTCTGGTAGCTCTTTTCTGTGAATTACACAAAGTTTTCACCCAGCAAGATCAGAAGAGTGTCATGATCAGCCTTGCTGATGATTGGTCTGACACTGTCGAGCCCTTGGAGATTGCCCAGCATTGGCACAACAGTGACACACCTTTCAAAATCCACTATCATACTAAAATGTTCACTCTGCACAAGCATAAGGCCGAGCATAAAAAGGCCATATTCTAGATGGGGTTTTTGGACAAAGGAGGTGGAATAAAATGATTTCATGGGAGCTTTGCTGAACTCTAGAGTGTAACCAATCGCTGCTATCACTTGA
Organism: Neoceratodus forsteri; assembly: GCA_016271365.2. Taxonomy (NCBI): domain Eukaryota; kingdom Metazoa; phylum Chordata; order Ceratodontiformes; family Ceratodontidae; genus Neoceratodus; species Neoceratodus forsteri. The sequence goes on from CM057450.1 coordinate 1,810,580,562, forward strand.
ACCCATCTGTAAGTGTAGTTGACCCAGTCCTCCAGAAATGAAGTCTCCCCACACCTTCAATCTCTGTTTGAGAGGGGACTCAAAAAACATTATTGCTGTCTTTTCCATAAACCTATGGATGAAAAGGAATCCTTGATTTCTTGGCTTGGAATTGCAAATGATCCAGGGAAGCCACTGATTCACTTTAGGAAAGGAAAGAAGGGAATCTGGTTTGTTATTCCACCAGTCATATAAACTGTATTTTAAAGCACTTTATAGTCCTGGCAAGGAACGGGAGAGAATGTTGCTGCCATTAGAGGTGCAGGGAGATTCAATCAGGACAAAGACAGAAAGATGACATCTTATGTTTTTGTCGTCCCAACTGTATAAACTCTAAAACAGCTGATGGCAATTAATGGCAATTCAAGGCAAGGCAAGTTTTATTTTATGGCGCCAATCCGGAGGCTCTGGGTGCCTGACAATAAAGAACAATACACAGAATAACAATCAAATGCAAAATAAGTACATAAACATTCATAAATTTCAGTTAAATACTACAATATAAATGCTAAAACTTCATTAAAATATCAGTAGGAATTTATTACACCATCAGTCGTCCAAGATTATACAGGCTCTTCCGGGAAAGACAGGCAAAAAGGTGGGTTTTCAACCTTTGTTTAACACCTCACCAGAAGGGCCTCCCAGATATTAGATAGTAACAAGTTCCACAAGGCTGGCTCGGCAACACTAAAAGCACAGTCTCTAGATGTCTTGAGCTGAACCCTGGGAACAACCAGGAGGCCCCTAGATGAGGAGTGGAGGGTGCAGACCAAGGTGACAAGCATCAGGAACTCAGTCAGTTAGCCTGAACCCAGTCCGTATAGGGCCTTATAGGTGAACAAGCCCACCTTGAAGAGAACTCTCCACCTGATAGGCAGCCAGTGCAGAGCTCGCGGGACTGGGATCACATGACTGGACCTGAACAGGCCTATTAGTAACCAGGCCACTGCGTTCTGCACAAGAGGCAACCTGCAGAGGGTCCCTCCAGTGACCCCGAAGTACAGAGAGTTACAGTAGTTGAGCCTTGAGGTAACAAAGGCATGTACTAGTGTCGGCAGTTCTTCGGGAGGAATGAGAGGCTTAATCCTGGTGATATTTCTTAAGTGGTAAAACACTTTTGACAATGGAAGACACCCGATCCACAAGTGGCAATCCATTGTCCAGGATCATGCCAAGATCTTGCACCCTTGAGGAAGCCACCAGTGAAACAGAACCAAAAATAATCCTGTGTCACCTCCAGGCATGCTTCTATCACTCCCATGACCTGGTTCAACCACCAGTACCTCTTGTCTTATCTGGGTCCAGTCACAACCAGCTGGAGGACATCCAGTCACTGATTTGTGCCAGGCAGGTGTTAATCACATCTACAGCATTGGACGTTCCAGGGGCAAATGACAAATAAAGTTGGGTGCCATCTGCATAGCGGTGAAACTCCACACTGAATTGCTAAATGATTTCTCCCAGGGGCAGCATGTACACTGCAAATAACATTGGCAACAAGATCAAGCCCTGGGCACTCCACTTGACAGGGGCATTAGAGGAGGAGAAATTCCACATCACTACCGTGCACCCTGTCAGTGAGCTAGACTCAAACCATTTGATGACAACACCGGCGAGTCCATAGTACTCATAGAGCCAATTGAGAAGCACAATGTGATCCACAGTGTCAAAAGCCGATGAGAAATCAAAGAGAACAAGAACTGACCTGTCTCCTCTATCCCTAGCCCCGAGCAGAACATTTTGCACTCTAACTAATGCTATTTCCCTGCTGTGTATGGCCCTAAAACCTGACTGGAATGGCTCATAGATATCAAAGAACATGAGGTGATCCTCAAGCTGTTGTGCCACAAGTTTCTCAACAACCTTGCTTAGAAAAGGCAGGTTGGAGACAGTACGATAATTGCCAGGACGTCCAGGTCGAGAGATGGTTTATTCAGGAGGGGTCTCACCAGGGCCTCTTTCAAAACCGAGTTGAGACACCAGATTGAGCATGTGGCCATGGTGGTGCATCGCAGAAGTAACAACTTGTGCTATGTCCAGTGATGACATCAACTGGAGGAGGTTGTAACCGAATTATGAGGCTTCGTAGTTGACCCAGGCATTGAAGTACCCTAGGATTAAATACCTGGGGGACTCCAACACCTGGTCGACCACAAATTCTGCAACCTTCTGTAGGAATTCTCCACTAGACCCCAGAGATCAGTAGATCAGGAGAACCCTGCAACCTGCACCTGGACCCCCACACACTCAAAAAGATCTGGCTGTTCCAACCAGATGCACAGTGAAACCCAGGCCAGATCTAAAAAAGATGGCCACACCACCATCCCTGCGCTCCCTCCTCAGACAGTGCATTACAGAAAACCCAGAGGGGACTGCCACCTCCAAAACAGGACCGGCATTGTCACCCAACCAGATTTCTATAATGCAAGCCAAGTTGACCGAGGAAATCAAGTCCGCTATAACTGCGGTCTTGTTCCTTATCGACCTGGTATTGCAAAGCACTGCCCAAAGGGGATTGGTGGACACTGCCGGTCCCCTAGCTACCTGCCCACTGTTTAATCCCAGGGAGTCTCCTGCACCCAACCACTCCGATACCGCTCACCTCCGCTACCCTGGCTGCTCCCTGCCACCGTCAACCAGACCGCACCCTCATAAGCCCAACCTCCCTGCAACACCTGGCTGCAGTAGATGTAATCAGGAGATTGGTAAAGGGGCAGAGGTCACGTAGCTGGGAGGCACCATAGGTGACTCACAGAGGGCCACGATTCCAACACATCTCACCTGGCTATAATTGCTGCTGACTGAGGTGGACAATCAACTAAACCTTGCCCCCTTTATACAGCAAGGAAAATTAACTCACTAACCTAAATAGATTAGAAAAAGACTACTAATCATGCACACCACACAATCACTCAACTAACGACTTATACTAGCCACTCATACCCACCATTCACTCACCCCCTTCCCAAACCACCAAACTTTCCCCCACCATAACACTCCCCCCCACTCCTCCACAATAAAACAATTCATTTAAAACAATTTAAAATACTTTTAACATAAGGAGAGTACAGTACAGTGCCGTGTGCTGTCGAATATGTTCAAGCATATTGCTAGAAATTGGACAACAATATTCAAACTAACATGGTGAAATATCTAAAGGACAGCAATCGTCCATCCAGTTCAGCTGATTGAATCCATAGAGTTGGCGTCAATACTTAGGAGCAAGCAGACAGTGGTGCTTACACCACCACAGTCAGAAAATAACTGCTGGGTTTAAAACACAAGCCGTCTCAAAGAGCCAGTTTAGAGTAGGGCTGTGATAAAGCACTCCTCTCACTAGTGCAATATTCACAGTGAAAGGTCTATAAGCTGGGCATTCACCCCCACAGCAACAGGCAAAGATTTTGGTCAACAAATGGAAAGAAGCTCTCAACAACTTTCCAGATACCGAACTGACATTTTTGGCAAGGAAAAACACCCGCCGCAGCACACTGGGGCCACGGCTTATAAGGCTGCTTCTGTGAACAGAGCTCCGGAGGGGTTGAAAAACTCTCGGGATGCCCACACAGTACCACAGAGACAAAACAAAGGCAGGTTGCTTCTAACAGGCCCCATGTTTGGCTCCTCATCAAACAATTAATTTGAACTTGCAGATTAGACAGAGGTTAAGCACATGGGTAGTAAAGTGACTTGCTAAGGGTTGCACAGTGAATCAGTGGTGGGGGTGGGATTCAAATCTGGGTCACTAGGTCCCTGCCTCTGCATGCCAACCACTAGGTCAAACAATATTTAAATACCTAGCCAGCTGGCACTGCAGTAGAGCTACTGCTTATGACACTTTCCCCTTCCCCCAGGTCTGGGAGCAAAACTAGGCCAGCTGGGGGCTGACAGATTCATCATCCCAGCAGATGCAGTCCCTCCGGGGGTTGCACTTTCCACCACTACACCGTCATCTGAGTGATCAGAGGTGCTGGTACAGCTGGAGAATGATGTGGGTAGGGTGGAATGCAGCCTTGCTCTGGTTTGCAGTCACACACATTTATGCACATCTGCTTCAAGAAACCCTACTCGGCTGTGTCCCAGGGCCAGGGAGAAACTATAAAGAAGAATCCAAATGTGCAGCAATATAGTCATGGCACTCTCTAGCTCAGCTGCTGCTGACTGCCCAGTTGTACCCACATCTGACGGACCTGAGGGAGGTCATGCCTGTTGGCATGCCTGAGGGAGCCCATCCCAGAGGAAGTGCCATCACTGGACATCTGGTACCAGGTAGGTGACCAAGAGGGGCAGCAGATAGGGCTCAGTGGTTACCTGACAGAGGAAGGGCAGCATCAGGGACAAGTTTTTATTTTATTTAGAATTCTGCTCACCAGGAAATCCACCTTTAGGCCCTTTATTGACAAACATTTAGGCCCCAAAAAGCCTAATTTACAAGTCCCAGGGAGGACCGTTACAACAGCACGCACACACACACACACACACACACACACACACTCACAAAGTGTATATAACATATAGATATGATCAAAATACAAATAATGTTTACATTATATACATATAGTCATGAAGTAAAATTCACAGGAAATTGGGGGGGGGGCAAGGAATAAGAAATAAAAGATGGGAGGAAGAGGGTGAACAAACTATATTAAAAATAACAGCATTTAAGCATCTTTTGACCCAACTGAATTTGTGTGGGATTCCTGTCCGACCAGAAGTCATGAAGCATCTTGCAAAACTAGAAATGTTCCCCAGGACCAAATATGTCACTGAAGACGTATTTTAGCTTCCTTGCTAATTCTAGTATGGCTTTCTCCAGAGGGTCCTTAAATGAAGAAGAGTAATTAAAAAATAATGAAGTGGGCCAACCCAGTGACATGACATATGGAGGTACTCCATGCCACATCAGGAACCCGGGTATGGAAATGGACCAGGATCACTTGGGGACCAGCCAGGGAAAGGAGGATTGAGTGTCCATAGATTACCCTCCTCTTTTGGGAAGAGGGGTCAGTGTCTACCACTGCATGACTGCCACCTAGTGGAGGCTATGTGGTACAGCAAGTGGTCAACCTCTTGGAGGGTCAGACACAAATGGCGAGTGCATGTAGCATCTTCATGCCATACATCCGCATAGTGACATGTGCGCTGACTGACTGAAGGGACAAACACTGGGAGGAAAAAGATCCTAGATTAGCAGGGTAAAGACGTCAATGATACCATCCCACATAGGAGACTGGTCAACAAGCTGGGAAGCATGGGGATGGGACACAAGGTGGTAAACTGGATTAAAAATTGGTTAAAGGACTGAAAGCAGAGGGTAGCGGTAAACAGAACCCAATTAGAGGAAAGGGAGGTGACTAGTGGGGTACCTCAAGAGTCAGTCCTGGGGCCAGTACTCTTCAATGTCTTCATCAGTGACATTGCAGATGGGCTGGAGGGAAAGGTTTGCCTGTTTTTGGATGACACTAAGATCTGCAACAAGATGGATACCCCGGAGGGGGTGGATTGGAAATTGGTTAAAGGACCAAAACAGAGGGTAGTGGAAAACAGAACCCAATCAGAGGAAAGGAAGGTGGCCAGGGGGGTACCTCAAGGGTCAGTTCTGGGGCCAGTCCTCTTCAATGTCTTCATCAGTAACATTGCAGATGGGCTGGAGGGAAAGGTTTGTCTGTTTGCAGATGACACTAAGATCTGCAACAATGTGGATATCCTGGGGTGGAAAGGATGAGAAAGGTCCTGGAACAGTTGGAGAGATGCATGGCAACTAAGGTTTAATGCAAAGAAATGCAAAATTATGCACAAGTGGAGCATGAACACTGGAGCAAGCTTCAGGTTGGGGAAGAGCTGTTGGCAGTTACTAAGGAAGAGAGGAACTTGGGGTTATAATCACAGATGACCTGAAGGCCACAAGGCAGATGGCCAAGGCAGTGGGATGGCCACTGGGATGTTGGGGTGCACTGGAAGGGCAATCACAAGCTGAAGGAGGAGGTGATAGTTCCACTGTACAGGACCCTGGTGAGGCCTCACCTTGAGTTCTGTGTCCAGTTCTGGAGGCCACCTTCGTAAGGACATTGACAAAATAGAGACGGCAGAGAGAAGGATGACCAAAATGGTGAAGGATCTACATCACAAGCCTTATGAGGAAAGAGTCAGAGACCTCAATTTGCACATGCTGGAGTAAAGGAGGAAGAGAGGTGACATGACAGAAATGTTCAGATACTTCAAGGGCATGAACAAGGTGGAAGGGGATAACATATTCCAGTTAAAAAGTAGTGCCAGAACAAGAGGGCATGATATGAAACTGGTGGGTTGACGCATAAGGGGTAATGTCAAGAAGTTCTTTTTTAAAGAGAGGGTGGTGGATGCATGGAATAGCCTGCCCCAGGAAGTGGTGGCTGCCCGCATAGTGGCAGGCTTCAAACATGCATGGGACAGGAATAAAGGAATATTAGAGATGGGACTAAATATAAAGCCAGTGACCAGATAAGGTCACTGGCCGCCCATCAGGCAGCATAAACGGGCAGAATCTCTGCCGACAGTATCTATGTCAACCCTCCACAGGCTCTGCACCACTGCTCTTGGCACCCACTCACCCATGGTGGTCAGAAGAGGCTAAGGTAAGTCCCAGGATGGTAGATGTTGGGACTGGGGGATCTACATCAGAAGAGGGCAGGGCAGGAGTTACATGTGGATAAACATAAGGTGGAAAAAAAAACAGTGAAGTGCACTTTGGAAGGCTGACCCATGAACATAAGCCTCACTGCAAACCATATTACAGTGTTTGTGACACCGGCTAGAAAAGCTGAGGCGAGACAAAGTACAGGTCTTGCCCTAATTTTCTCAAGTGCCAGTTTGGGGCCTTACATTTTAAAGATAAATGCCTGCTATTTCTACACATTGAGACTTGCTCTGGTAGAGTGAAAACATGAAATGGAAGATTGTAATGATGCTGTACTGGCCCAATCTTTCTCCTGGAGTCCTAACTGCTTCTAGTTCCCATTTATTAGCAGAACACGTTTCTCAAAGGAATGCATTTTCAAGGGTGGTCTATCCACTGTGTATATAGGCCCCAGACAATGTCATTCCTCCTACAGAATTCTTTCTATGAACTATGAAACAGGAAAAGTGGTCCATCTCTTGTGATTGCTGACAGGAGGAACTCCATGGGATCCTTGGGGATGTCATTTGCCACTGCAAAGTGTACTGTTGTTCTGCAATTTTCTTAACTCACTTCATCTGTTGAAGGTAACCTCCCACCTTCATCAGCAGATGATGAGCAGATACCAGACATGCACACATTATTACATTCAATGAGGGGATTCACACGGTACTACCCCCAGGGGCAGGAAATTTGGGTCACTCATACACCCTCTGTGGTGCAACAGTGGACACCACAATTGAGGACAGGGATCCAGGGTTACTTGTGTACAATAAGCTAACGTCAGGTAGGCAACGTGCTGCTACAGTCCAGACAGCAAATACAACATTGGGATGTATTATGAGGGGGAAGTAAAAACCAGTTCAAAACAGGTGCCCCTTCCCCCATACAAGGCCCAGTTCTGGCCAACACCTTACAGAAAGGACATTAAAGAGATCCAAAGGATCCAGCCGAGGGCCACCAAGCTAATTAGCAGTTTAAGGGGCAAGGACAGCAAGGATAATTTAAACATAGTCAAATTATTTAGCCTACATGTCACGGGTTCAGAAGAGACTCCTTTCAAAAGAATGATAGACGGAAATGTGGGCGGCAAAGAGGGCTGCCACATCAAGGCCTTCCACACTTCCAATTAAGGATATCTATAAACTATTCCTTTCCACTTATCTTTATTTTTTTTTTGGCTTTGCTGTCTGTCTGTAGTTTATCTCTTGCTTTTCTGTTTTTTTGTTTTTTTCTTTCCTTTTCCTCCCAGTCTCAAAGCTGGAGACATGGTGGGTGCAGTGCTGGTCTATGCCAGCCAGGAATGAGGCTCAGCAGGCAGTTGCAGAAATCTCAAGATAGTGAGATACAGGTGTTTCTCCCTCTGTTAGATTAGGAGAGGAGTTTATGCTGCCGTCCTGCTCATGCACACTTTTGGCACAATGCAGGTCAGTTAGGAATCGCTCAGCACGTCCAGAGTTTATTTTGAGCCAGCAGCTCCATTGTAAAAGAAGCCAGCCCAGGGAGCTGTTAAAATAACACTACTCCTCAAGTTATAAAGGAAGCCCACTTCCCAGGCTGTAAAAGGAGCCCAGTTCTCAGGCTGTAAAGGCAGCCTGCTTCTTGGACTGTAAATGGAGTTGCCTCCTCAGGCTGTAAACACAGTGTGCTCCTCAGGCTGTAAAGTGAGCCCACTCCGCAGGCTGCAAACAGAGACCATTCCTCAGGTGCAAGCAAAGACAGCCCACTTCTAAGGCTGTAAAGGAGCCTGTTCCTCGTGCTGTAAAGGATCCCGCCTCCTGAGGCCATAAAGGGAGTCTGTTCCTCTGGCTTTAAAGGAGCTCTTTCCTCGGGCTGCAAAGGTGCTGCTCCTCAGGCTATAGAAAATTATCACACTCTTGAGCTTACTGAAGTGTCGGAGAGCTCTACTATATTCTCCTGACTGAGCAAATGGACAAAGTCGGGCAACTCAAAGTAGAGACACATTACCAGAAAAGGGTTTGCTTTTGTTTTTATTTAGAAACATAGAATTTGACAGCAGATAAGGACCACTTGGCCCACCCAGTCTGCCCATTTCCTACCTGATGGATAAGTTACAGATCCTAGTTAACCAGCAGCCTACTTCTTCCTACCCCCACCCCCTAGAATTGCCTTATGACTGTCCCATGTATGCTTGAATTCCACCACTGTTTTTGACTCCACAACCTCCTCTGGAAGGCCGTTCCATACATCCACAACCCTCTCTGTGAAAAAATACTTCCTTAAATTACCTCTGAGCCGCCCCCCTTCTATCTTCAAATTGTGCCCCCTTGTTCTTGCACACCTCTTTTTTTGAAAGATGCTTTACTGTTTATCAGTAGAAGACAGTACACATCACATACACACATCATGACAATAACATGACAATCAGGGCTTGCTGGTTTTTTTTGTTTGTTTGTTTTTTACCAATTATTTTACCAGGTGAGACACACTAAGCTGAAAGCTTGTTTGCAGGTGCAACCCGGGAGCACAAGGAAGTTAAGTGACTTGCTCAGGGTCACACAGTATGCAAGTGGGGGCTGTGAGATTCAAACCCAGGTCTCCAGATTTGCAGCTCAGAGCCTTGAACCACTGCGTAACACCCTCTTCCCTGATCAGACTGCCACTAGACAGAGCAGCGAGCAACTGGTAAGATAGAAAATCATAGGATTCCAGTAGATGGGTCCTTCCCAGAGTTTAGCTGGCTAGGCAGTGCTGTGCTCAGTTAACTCTACCAGTTATGCTCAGTTTATATTTAAAACAATGAACAGCTGTTCATAAAACAATAGGAGACTTTAGAAGGTCCTCTCCGAGAATGCTAATACCCACTTTACTGATGGCGAGTGACTGGCTCGGGTTCAGGACTAAAAAATGGTGCACTCCGCTCCTCACAGCCAATAAAAAAAAATACAAATGTGATGACCAAATTATTTTCTGTAAAAGGCAAATGAACTATGTTCTGTTTTACAAAATCCTGGTCTGTGTATGTGAAATTTGACCAGGAACAAAGCCAGAGTAGGCGTGGAAGGGCTGTACAGGTATTCCTATCGTGAAAAGGCAACCTTGAAAAGGAAGAAGCATTTTCACATGAATATCCAGCCCCGATTCATCTGGAGATGAAAACGTAGAACTGACTCTTATGCTTGTGTTACGTGACCTTCGGGAAGAAACTGCTTCTCCAGCAGCCCTCTGCACCATAGTATGGAGGTGGAGTGGAGACAGAACATCAGAACTGAGTCTGAAATCAGCTTCATCCAATTGGAAAAACTGGTACATGGGAAGTGAGGTCACAGACCCTAAACTCCACCGCACCCCGGGGGGAGAGAAAAATGCTGAAAAGGGACTAGCACAGTAGGTTCCTTCCTTCTTTTTGCTGGGATTTCAGTGTAAACCATTCCAAGGAAGGAGCCAGGCTGTGGGTCTGAAGAAAGGATTGAGGTAAAAAAGTGCAGTGTGCCTGGTAAGGATAGTAAACACTGTACATGTTAGGAAGCTAGCCAGGTGTGTAAAGGACTGAGAGCACTACTGTAAGGAATTACCTGCACGTATTTAAGCTTTATTTTTCAAATCTTGTCATGCTTACTATCTACATGGATTATGTGTCAGTATTATATACATGTTTACTACTGTTATCTCTAGCTAACCAGTATTTAGTAATAAATTAGATGTGTTTATAGAGACTGGAGTAGCAGGTTTATGCATGACTGTATACCTGAGGGAAAGGTATTTGGATAAGGTGTACAGGGTACAGAATCTCCAAGAGGGCAAAGTGTGCCTCCCCAGTGCTGAAATCCTCACTATGAGGAGTCTGAAGTGTAGAAGGTGGAGGACTAAGGGGTTGTCAGAGCACCAGAGCTTACGCTCTTGCTAAAGAGGGGACCTTGATGATGGTGGCAATGCTGGTTTGGAAAGTCTAAGAGGAAACACCTGAGAGAGACAGAAGAGGCCCACTGGGGACTGCAAAGTGTTCTGACCATCCCAAAAAAGAAGAGAGAAAGTTTGCTCTCTTTCCCCACTCTCTCGACACTGACTGTCGGGAGGGCAGGTGAGAGTTAGAAAAGTTTCATTCAGCTGCACACCTTGGCACTAAAGAGGCTGTAATTAAACATAGAAACATAGAATTTGACGCAGATAAGACCCGCTTGGCCCACCCAGTCTGCCCATTTCCCTACCTACTGGATAAGCTGCAGATCCTAGTTAACCAGCAGCCTACTTCTTCCTACCCCCACCCCCTAGAATTGCCTTATGACTGTCCCATGCATGCTTGAATTCCACCACTGATTTTGACTCCACAACCTCCTCCGGAAGGCCGTTCCATGCATCCACAACCCTCTCTGTGAAAAAAATATTTCCTTAAATTACCTCTGAGCCACCCCCCCATCTTCAAATTGTGCCTCTTGTTCTTGCAGACCTCTTTTTTTGAAAGATGCTACCCTCTTGGACTTTGTTGATTCCCTTGAGGTACTTGAAAGTTTCTATCATATCCCCTCTCCTCCTTTCCTCGAGGCTATACATATTAAGCTCCTTAAGTCTCTCTTCATATGTCTTCCGTGCAGACCCTGCACCATTTAGTTGCCCTCCTCTGACAGCTTCCATCCTGTCTATGTCTTTGTGGAGACTGGGTCTCCAGAACTGCACACAGTACTCAGATGGGGTCTCACCAGCTGTCTGTACAGAGGATACTAACTTCCTGTTTTCTACTGGTGATGCCTCTCCCTATGCACCCCAGTATCCCCCAGCCCTCCTTGCTGCCCTCTCACATTGCTTGCCCATCTTTAGGTCATCTGATGTGACTACCCCAGGTCCTCTCCATTTTGTTGTTGTTAGTATCTCACCCCCATTGTGTACTCTTCCCTGGGTTTTGTTTCCCAGGTGCATTACCTTGCACTTCTTAGCATTGAATCTAAGCTGCCAACATTTGACCATTCCTCTAACCTTGCCGCCCTCTCTCATCCTTTCCACCCCACCCTGTGCATCAACTCTGTTGCAGATCTTAGTGTCATCTGCAAAGAGACATACTTTTCCTTCCAGTCCTTCTGCAGTGTGGCTTGTAAAAGACACTGAAGAGGATTGATCCTAATACTAAACCCTGCGTTTACCCACTAGTAACCCTCCTTTCTTCTGAGTGGACTCCATTTACTATTACTCTCTGTGTCCTATTCTCCAGCCATTCTTTACCCAGGCTGGCTAACTTGTATAGTAATCTTTTGTGTGGGACTGTGTCAAATGCCTTGCTAAAGTCTAGGTAGGCCATGTCCACAGCCGCCTCCTGATCTACTACTTTGGTCACCCAGTCAAAGAAATCTATCAGATTCTGTCTGGCATGACCTTCCCTGCCAGAATCCATGCTGCCTAGGGTCCTGTGCCCTCTGGCCTCTAGATACTCGACAATTCTTTCCTTTAGAAGTGATTCCATCATTTTCCCTATCACTGAGGTTACACTAACAGGTCTATAGTTTCCTGCTTCTGCCTTGCTCCCACTTTGTGAAGGGAATCACATCTGCCCTCCTCCAGTCCTCGGGTACCAACCCCATCCTCCCATGATTTGTTAAAAGGGTAGTCAGTGGTATCACTAGTTCTACCCTTTAGTTCTTTTAGAATTCTGGGATGAATCCCATCAGGCCCCATTGCTTTGTCCACCTTCAGTTTTAAGAGTTCTTTCAGAACCCTTTCTTCTGTAAATGGGCCAGTATCAACTTCTGTATCCAGCGTGTTACTACTGTTTGTTTACCTCCCCTCTTCCTTTATAAATACTGAGCAAAAATATTTGTTTAGTATCTCTGCCTTTTCACAGTCTCCCTCTGCCCACCCTCCCTCCCCTTTATTAAGCCTCACTATCCCTCCCTTGGTCTTCCTTCGCTCCTGATGTACCTATAAAAGGTTTTATCCCCATTCTTAACTGAGTTGGCTATCTTTTCCTCGGTTTGGGCCTTTGCTGTTCTGACTGCCTTCCCAGCCTCCTTTTGCTTTAACTGATACAGTTCTCTGTCCTGCTCCTTCTGCGATTCCTTGTACTTCCTGAATGTTTTCTTTTTCTCTTGAACCTTCACTGCCACTTCCTTTGAGAACCATAGTGGTTTCTTACATCGTCTTGTTTTGTTTATTTGCTTCACACAAAGGCTCGTTACCTCTGTGATGGCAGTTTTTATTATTCCCATTGTTCTTCCACCCTCCTTCCTGCCCATTTGCTAGTGCATTCCTTAGGCACTCATCCATTTTGGCAAAGTCAGCCCCTAAAGTCCAGTACTTTTGTCTTTGTATGGCTTGACTCTATTGCTGTGTTTATTGTGAACCATACTGTTCGATGGTCGCTAGTTCCCAGATGGCTACCCACTTCTACATCTGTAATCCTCTCTCCATCTCCATTTGAAAGAATCAAGTCTAATATTGCTCCCTCTCGAGTGGGCTCCAGTACTAGTTGTCTAAGGCATGCCCCCTGTAGGGCATCTAGAATAACTGCACTCTTCGAAGTGGCAGCTGCAACTGCACTCCAGTTAACATCTGGCATATTCAGATCACCCATCAGCAATATCTCCTTTTTCTGCCATTCTAAGTATACTTTCTATCATTTCCTGTCCATTTCCTCCCACTGAGGAAGGGGTCTGTAATACAACCCTCAGAGTATTGTGGTGCCATTGCCTGTCTCCAAATTTACCCACAGTGCTTCTTCTCTCCTCCCTGTTTACCCTTTTGTTCTGTTGCTTTTATTCCTTCCCTTATGTAAAGAACTACTCCTCCTCCTTTTACCCTCCCTGTCCCTCCTGTAGACAGTGTATCCTGGTATGTTTATTAGTTTGTGTTCTGGGTCACTTTAAAAGGGAGTTTTAAATGAAGGAAACCTTGCTGTAACCCCTAGATGGCGCTATCCCAGGGCTACTACCCCTGCCTGATTTGCCACTAACAGGTTGAGGGGCCTGGATCCAATGGCGGTGCCTCCACCCAGAGGTCAGGGTTTGCAATAGTTAAACTAACTTGTCACAGCCCTCTGGGACACTGCAACCCCTTTCTTCCCACTAGTGGCCCACACAATATATCAGAATTACCTTCACAGTATACACTTACCCCAGGTCTGGTTCCGCACTGGGACCTCCTGTGAAATGAGATACAGTGCAACAATCACAGTACAGTACTTTAACATAGACAAATACCTCAGGCAGTATAACTTTGCTGAAACAAGCAGCTCTGATTTATTTAGGGGGATATAACAAGGACAGGAAATCAGGTTAATTAGCTTATCACTCTAATAATCTACCTATGGCTCTGTGCACAGGCCTATCCCTATCAGTTACTGTCCCTGGGTACCCAAGCCCTAGTGGCTAGTCCAAACCGTGGCAGCTGGTAGGGCCCTTTCACACAGAGAAAGGAGAATTAAACAGTCAGCAGTACAGTAATTCCATTTGGATTTAATGTGGCAATTCAACAGGGAGCGACCCTGAATTAGTACTCACGACCTCCAAATAAGATAGGGTCCTTCAATGTCAGCAGGGCTCACTTAAGGTACACAAACCTCTTCACACATCCATATAAAAGAGCACTATACCAGGCAGGCTGCATCTGTATCCCGATCGCAATTACTGCACAATACCGGGAGAACACACAGCAGATTCAGTTCCTGACAGACCGAGTGCAATTTTCAGCAATTCTTCCAGTCTTCTACAGGGTGAGCCTGTTTTCTACTCTTCAGAGATCCTTTGATTCTTTTCACAGGACGGATTCAGTCCTAATGCTGTTACACAAGCTGCAGACCGAACTCTGGGCCTTACACACGCTTTTTGACTAAAACTGCACACTGAAAAGCACAGGGCTCCTTCCTTCTTCACTGCCAAAGCTCAATTGAAACTCCAACCGACAAAACGGGCACTTCCTTTGAGTTCCTCCCAGTTCTTGACTGGATTGGCTGTCACTCACAATAGACTGCTGCTGTTGGTCCAAAAGGCACTGAAGTCTAAACTACATCTCCCAGAGTCACTGCCCATACAATCCTCTTGTGGCTGGCTCAGATTATGAGTCCAAGTTCTGATTCGTGCCAAGGCACCATTTTAGAGCTAGCTTACCCACACTGATTGGTCCAGTTCAGCAGTTCAAAACTAGAATGGGGAACTAGCAGACACAGTTCTGACTGCAAAGAAAGCAGGTTAGACAAACTGTAATTTCATTAGTACTCTAAATAATTTCTGGCAAACAGTTACATCTTTCAGATAGGTTCCCTTTGCACTCCTAGTGACTGCAAAAATGAAGTGAATTGGCAGCAGCTTGAGTGGTACTCAATCAAAAAACACACAGTCCCCCATACAAACTAATTATGTCTGCAAGCAGACAGCTCTTAAAGAGACAGTACCAGAGGTTCTAAAAACACTCACTGATAAATGGCTTAAACGCCAAACACCATTCAGGCTTGGAGCATTCAAGCAAGCTCCTGGAAGTCTTTTGGGAACCCCCATTTGCAGGGGGGTTACACCCTTCCTGGCCTGGGAAAGCTTGACGTCCGCGTCAAGCAAGTACCCCATAAGTTTCAACTGCAACCATATACATTTGCATTAGGTCTCAGACATGTAATCATCAGTCAATATATCATTTTACCAAGAACACATTTCTGAAACATTGCAGTATGTCACTTTACACAGTATTACATACATTGTACCATAACTCATGTTATTACCTCTTGTACATGAAACCTGAAGAGAGGGGCCCTTCCTATCAGTTACCTTGGGGCTGGATGGGGCAAGGCACCATATAGAGGGCAACACAAGTAACTTGAGTTAGCACTGATGCTCAGTTTGGGCAATGAGCTCGGGGACACATACACTCCTTTATGGACAACATTGAGAGGCAAGTCCACAGGCCTCCCAAGTGAATCATAACTGAGGTGCACCACAGGCTTTACAGCTCGACCAGTCTTTCCAGGGGGAACTGTTATAGTCTCTGCACTCTGAGCCTCATTTTCAGCATTGTCCTCACTTGTCAGGGGAGTCTCCATGGGGGTAGAGAGGCTAGAACTTGGGGCACTTTCAGCTCCAGGAGTTACAGTTTCTGAGTCCACAACATTTAGCTCGCATGGAGAGCTTTCGGACACTGGCAGTGGACTGTCAGGGCACTCAAAATACTCTTCTTGTTCTGGTGTATCACCAGTCTGACCCAATCCATCATTTTCCTCCCCTGAAAGCTCAAACAGTTCAACCATGCACAGTGATTCCATTTCATCTGATTTGATGCTTTGCACTTCACTTTCTGGGAGCATTGGCCAGGGATGAAGCTGGGGCTTAGACAGTCCAGAAGGCCCAGCTTCATCTCCAGTATTGACTAGGGATTGCCCAAACAATTGACCAGTTCGTAAGAAGGATAGTATTCAAAGTCACTCTCACTTTCTTCCGATATGGACTGACAGTCATGCTCAACTGGGACTTGTGGAGGGAACACTTTAACTTTGCTTCTGTAGGTGCAGACTTTCTTGATCTTTTCTTAGCAGCAGCTCTAGTCACTGGTCCAGAGGGCATCTTCTAGGGCTCAGACTCAATTAAGATTTGTCCAATGGGCAGTAAATGATTTCTATGCATTGTTTTTACATCTTTGAATTATTCTCAGGCCTTACTTTGTACACTGGCAGATCATCTAGTTTGCCCACTACAATGTGAGGGAGATGGTGCCATCTGTCAGCAATCTTGTGCTTGCCATGCAGTCCCAGATTTCTTAGCAATACCCGAGCTCCCTCCTGGAGTTCCTGTGCTTTCACCTTTTTATCATACCTTTCTTTGTTGGCCAGATTTCTTTTGGCAGCCATGGTTTGAGCCAGTTGGTACGCATGAGTTAGCTGGGCCTTTAACTTTTGCACATACTGTAAATAGTTGTCAGCTTGAACCCCATCAGGAGAGACCCCAAAACACACATCTACTGGTAGTCGAGCTTCTCTTCCAAACATCAGGCGGTAGGGGAGAATCCGTGGCATCACTTTTGGTGCAGTTATAAGCATGTACCAGGGTGCTAATTTGTTGGCTCCATCTAGGCTTGTCCTTTGGGTGCAGGGTGCCTAGCATATCTAGCAAAGTCGCGGTTGAACGTTCAGGCTGTGGGTTCCCCTGGGGTGGTAAGAGTGGTTCTGGACTTTCGCACTCCCCACAGAGAAAGCATCTCTTTGATCAGACGACTCTCAAAGTCTCTCCCTTGATCAGAATGGATTCTTTGTGGAGCCCCATAGTGAACAAAAAAGTTTTCTACAAGTACTTTGGCCACAGTGGATGCTTTCTGGTCTTTGGTGGGGAAAGCTTGGGCATATCTCGTGAAATGGTCAGTGACCACCAGCACGTTACTGATATTTCTTTGATCTGACTCCAAACTCAGAAAATCAATACAGACCAGCTCCATGGGTGCACTGGTGGTGATGTTAACAAGGGGGGCAGCCCTCTGGGGCAAAGCTTTCCTCTGTAAGCAGCGACTACAAGTTCGAATGTGTTGCTCCACATCAGCCCCCATCTTAGGCCAATAGAATCTGGATCTCACCAAGTCAAGTGTTCTGTCTATACCAAGGTGCCCCATGTGGTTGTGCAAGGACCTCAGTACTGAGTCTCGAAGGCAGTGGGCAGCGCTAGTTGTTGTTGTCTACTTGTCCCCTCTGTCTACTGTTTCTCTGTATAACAGTTTATTGATCAGTTTCAACTTAGGACCTTCTTTGTATAACAGTGCAGTTCTCAAATCAGTGGGCGTAATTTGGACACATCTTTTCCTGCATAGAGGGCTTCTAAAGCTGCTTTGATCATGGGATCGAGGATTGAGCCATGAATACTGTCATTGTCCAGCTGAGGCAGTGCACCAATGTCTATTGCAGAAAAGTGGCAATAAGCAGCAGTATGCAATTCTCAGAGGCTCCCAAGCAATCCACCATGCAGTCCACTGCGTCCGTGGACATTTGTTCCTCGGTCAAACTTCCGGCAGAGTGCCCGAATGTCAGGTTCTGCCAATCGGACCCAATCATTCTGGGGACAGGTCTCCGGGAGAGAGCATCAGCATCTATGTGGTTCAGACCTGCTCGGTGATCGAGAGCATAGTCATATGTAGATAATGCAGAAAGCACCTATGGCCAGTGGCATCCAACAGCTGAGGTCTGCACATAGGTCAAAGGATTATTGTCAGTTTTACTAGTATTTTAGCCCCATACAAGTACTCATGGAATTGGTCAACAATAGCCCACTTCAAAGCTAGGAACTCTAACTTATGTACAGGATAGTTCTTTTCGGATGGGGTCAGGCTTCTACTGGCAAAGGCCACTGGTCTCAGGCCATTCTCGTGCTCTTGGTACAACACAGCCCCAACCCTTGCAAGCTAGCATCAGTGTGCAGGACTAAGGTTTTCTTGGATCGGCATAGGCCAGCACTGGAGCATGGGTAAGTTGATATATGATCTCATGAAAAGCAGTCTCACAATCAGGAGTCCAGCGGGCCCCAAATACTTCACTCGGATGAAAATACACTCTTTCAGTCTTGAGGGACGCTGACTTTTGGTATTTTTGTGGGTTGGGGATACCCTTGAGTAAGGTTAAGTAAAGGGGATCACTCTTGAATAGTCCTTGATGAGGCACCGATAATAACCACAGAATCCCAAGAATCTTTGCAGTTCTTTTAGATTTTTGGGCTGTGGCCAGGTGGTCAAGGCCTCAACTTTACTTGGGTCGGTCTCTATTCCCTCGGTGGATACTATGTGTCCCACATACTTTACTGATGTTTGAAAGAATTGACACTTATCAATGGACAGTTTAAGGCCAAAGTCCTCCAGTCGGTCCAATACCTTAAATAATCTGCTCTCATGTTCCTCCAGTGAGCTGCCAAACACAATAACATCATCTAGGTATACCAGGCACTCTAGTAAGTTCATGTCCCCCACTGCACGCTCCATCAATCGTTGAAAAGTGGCTGGGGCACCTGAAATCCCTTGAGGCATCCTCATGAATTCATAGAAGCCAAGCGGACAGATAAAGGCCGTCTTCTCACGGTCCTCTGGGGCCATCGGGATCTGGTAGTACCCACTGCGGAGATCCAGCACAGAGAACCACTTGCTCCCGTTTAGGCAGTCCAAAGCATCCTGAATGCGGGGCATTGTGTACTGATCAGGGATAGTCCGCCGGTTTAAGGTGCGATAATCCACACACATCCTTACTGTTCCATTCTTTTCCTCACTACCACAATGGGGAAGCATAAGGGCTTCTGGATTCTGTATTACACCAGCAGCTAACATCTCTTGCAGATGCCGTCTCACATCATCTATGTCAGCAGGTGCCAGGCGTCGAGACCTCTCACCAAATGGTCTTTCGTCATGCAGCGGATATTGTGCTCAGCTCCTTGCCGCATCCTACATCCCATTCCTTTAAAGAAAACACCTGGTCTCTCTGGGCAAGCTTCTCACTGATCCTTACTTTCCATTCAGCTGGCAGCGAAGTCGCGAAATCAAACAAGTCAGGCATTACTCTGTCATTCTTCCTTGAACTCTTGCTGCTGGGTAGCACTGCAGTGTCTGCACAATGCACATTAGCCAGGATGAAACCTCTGTTTACTCGAATGTCTCTTTCAGACACATTATGAACTTGGACCATTACCCTTCTGGCATAAGCATGGGCTCTAGCGGGCAAAATACTAGGCTTGACCAGCAGTCCCTCTGGCAATTTTCCATCGCCTGGTGCATCCAACATTAATATTTTATTCTTAACATCCTTTCTGATCGGACCTCTCCTGTAAGGTACACTGGGCATTTGGCGCCAGGATCAGAGACTCAGGATCCTTCTTCCATACAATTCCGACCGGTTCCTCTGGTTCTGTTTTTCAGCATCTCTCTGTGCCTCATAGGCCTTCTTAATTAAAGCCGAACTCTTAAAGCTCTACTAGTCTTTGACCCCTGTTTTCATAACACAACTGTGCCAGCCTTCCGAACATATGAGCATTTGTTCCAATCAACAAAGGGACACCATCATACAGTCCAGTGGGGGACACACTAAGGCTAGGGTCTCTACTTGTTCGGCCACTCCAGCCACGGAGGTGGGGAAAGACAGCCAAATTCGGATATACCCGAATAGGGGTAGGCCTTCTACTTAACCCCATACATGCAGTCCTTCTAATGGTTGTAAGGGTACGTCTGACAAATGCTTCTGATACCAATCCTGGAACATAATTGTCACTTGGGAGCCACTGTCTAATACAGCTCTTGTAGACACTCCATTCACCTTTACAGTGGTCTCCATGGAGGACCCACTATTCTGGACCAGTCTGGAGAGGCGGTAGTGGGGCCTGGGCAACTGACCTTGCCACAAAAGGGACGTGAATTAGCATTTTGGTGCCCTCACTGGGATCATGTCGTGCACCTCTTAACCACTGATTTCTTCTCCGAAGCTCTCCTTGTAGCCTATATGCAACTTTGTCAGTGACTTTTGGGACTGGCATTCTTTTCATGTGCCCATCTTTCCCACAATTATAGCAAAACATACTTTCTGGAGTTTGAGCTGGCCGAGGCGCCACACTGGGAGCCATGGCGGGGGTATTACTAACTGGAAACCTGGGTGCCATCTCTGTCTGCGGCGTGATAAGCATTTGGAGACATCTCGTCAGTTTCTCCACTTCCATGGTCAAGGAATTGAGTTTGGAGCTGTTATCAGCAGGAGATACATGGGTGGGTACCCCCACGCCCATAGTAGATGCAGTCGGATATAGGTCAGGGCCCGTACTTGCAGGCGTGGCCTTCATAAAGGGACTGTTTTTGAATTCCCGGATCTCTCTCAACAGTTCGTCCCATTGTGGCATATCTTTTTCCTTGTCAGAGCACTCATTGACTGTCAACCTCTGTCCCTGAACTTCACTTGATGGGTCACCCTCAGTCACTCGGGTCGTAGCCACAGCTGTTGGTGCAGGTACCTCCCGAGGTCGCCTTTTCTCAACTCCTCAATTTCTCTCATTAACTCATCATAGGAGGGTGGGGATTCCAGTCGATTTGCCAGGCGAACTGAAGCAACAGCAGTTCTGAGAAGGGGCAGACTTAAGGATTCTGTCCAGTCTGGTTCGGTCCAGTTCAATCGCTGGCAAACTACCCTTTCTGAGGCATTCTTGCAACAATTTTCCAGCCGAGAGACATACACAGACAACAACTCCCCTTGGTACTGTTGTGCATTTCTTACTCTCCACCATAGGTCCTCATCAGAATCTGGGCTCCCATACACATTCTCCAAGGCCTCAAGATAGGCCTGTGCAGTCGCTTCAGGGTTACTGGCCCGTTAGCACGGATGGTAGCCAGGGCAGGACCCCGGAGGCTCTCACTAACCCTCTTATTTCGCCTTCCGAGCATTGCCATTCTAGCACTTGGGGGCAACATAGTCTATCCAGGTCTCCCAGTCATCCTCCTCTTGGGGGTGGGGAGGTGCCAGAGAAGATCCTCAACCTTGGTAAGAGTCGTGACTAATGGCAGGTGCAGAAATAGGAGTCTGCATTGGTTCAGCCACCATTACAGGCACTGGAGCAGGAGAGGGTGTTGGGGAGGAACACCCCAGGTGGCAAGAATAGTTTCTTCAAGTCCTCCACAGTTTTCCCTCTCCCAGCAACCATTCAGCAAATTTCTCCTCAAAAGTTTCAGATAGTGGTGGGGCTGATTCCCCGGGTCTTTACTGTCCTTAGTTATCACTCTCCAAGCAGTGAGGGCTCCTCTGGGGTAATGGTCTGTGGCACTTTGGAGCTATCTATGGGATCCTTAAACTCTACTAGGGCCAGGAAAGTGTGGGTGAGCAGATTAGCATGCCGACCCACCACCACAGGGTTTTGTAAACCTTCCACCTTGGAAAGTACTCCTGTACAGTATCCGTATTGATACCCAGGGGATGTCCAGGATAAGCATAGCATTTTGGGGGTCGATCTCCTCCCAGTACACCACTCCACCAGCGGTGCACAGCCACTTCTGTCGGTACCCATTTTTCTTAACAGTGGTTCGTAGAATATGGCCACTAGAGGACACACAATCCCAGCGGTGAGCCTCCAAGATGTAACCCTAGATGGCGCTATCCCAGGGCTACTACCCTGCCTGATTTGCCACTAACAGGTTGAGGGGCCTGGATCCAATGGCGGGTGCCTCCACCCAGAGGTCAGGGTTTGCAATAGTTAAACTAACTTGGTCACAGCCCTCTGGGACACTGCAACCCCTTTCTTCCCACTAGTGGCCCACAAATATATCAGAATTACCTTCACAGTATACACTTACCCCCAGGTCTGGTTCCGCACTGGGACCTCCTGTGAAATGAGATACAGTGCAACAATCACAGTACAGTACTTTAACATAGACAAATACCTCAGGCAGTATAACTTTGCTGAAACAAGCAGCTCTGATTTATTTAGGGGGATATAACAAGGACAGGAAATCAGGTTAATTAGCTTATCACTCTAATAATCTACCTGATGGCTCTGTGCACAGGCCTATCCCTATCAGTTACTGTCCCTGGGTACCCAAGCCCTAGTGGCTAGTCCAAACCGTGGCAGCTGGTAGGGGCCCTTTCACACAGAGAAAGGAGAATTAAACAGTCAGCAGTACAGTAATTCCATTTGGATTTAATGTGGCAATTCAACAGGGGCGACCCTGAATTAGTACTCACGACCTCCAAATAAGATAGGGTCCTTCAATGTCAGCAGGGCTCACTTGAGGTACACAAACCTCTTCACACATCCATATAAAAAAGCACTATACCAGGCAGGCTGCATCTGTATCGATCGCAATTACTGCACAATACCGGGAGAACACACAGCAGATTCAGTTCCTGACAGACCGAGGTGCAATTTTCAGCAATTCTTCCAGTCTTCTACAGGGTGAGCCTGTTTTCTACTCTTCAGAGATCCTTTGATTCTTTTCACAGGACGGATTCAGTCCTAACAAGCTGTTACACAAGCTGCAGACCGGAACTCTGGGCCTTACACACGTTTTTTGACTAAAACTGCACACTGAAAAAGCACAGGGCTCCTTCCTTCTTCACTGCCAAAGCTCAACTGAAACTCCAACCGACAAAACCGGGCACTTCCTTTGAGTTCCTCCCAGTTCTTGACTGGATTGGCTGTCACTCACAATAGACTGCTGCTGTTGGTCCAAAAGGCACTGAAGTCTAAACTACATCTCCCAGAGTCACTGCCCATACAATCCTCTTGTGGCTGGCTCAGATTATGAGTCCAAGTTCTGATTCGTCCAAGGCACCATTTTAGAGCTAGCTTACCCCACACTGATTGGTCCAGTTCAGCAGTTCAAAACTAGAATGGGGAACTAGCAGACACAGTTCTGACTGCAAAGAAAGCAGGTTAGACAAACTGTAATTTCATTAGTACTCTAAATAATTTCTGGCAAACAGTTACATCTTTCAGATAGGTTCCCTTTGCACTCCTAGTGACTGCAAAAATGAAGTGAATTGGCAGCAGCTTGAGTGGTACTCAATCAAAAACACACACAGTCCCCCATACAACTAATTATGTCTGCAAGCAGACAGCTCTTAAAGAGACAGTACCAGAGGTTCTAAAACACTCACTGATAAATGGCTAGCATGCAAACACCATTCAGGCTTGGAGCATTCAAGCAAGCTCCTGGAAGTCTTTTGGGAACCCCCATTTGCAGGGGGGTTACATTGCCCTTTAGTCTCCTGAACTGACAGCGCCATGGACCATGCACTTAATGGCCAGATGGGAAGGACAGTACAGAAAGGAGAGCTGTATGTTCCAGCTGAGGGTTTTTACACACAAATTACAAATGCGGTCTCAAGTCAGCATGTAGCTGAGTACTAAAGCCCAAATCAACTCAAACAACCACTCACACCTCACTCCCTCAGACAGAAAGCACTGCCATCCTGAGGCTGGAGAGCTGGCTGGCCAGCCCTATGAAAAGAAGAGAAATTAGTATTATAACAGATTTTGTTGACATTTATATTATGTGTATGTATGTAAGTATATATAACAGAAAAGGCATACATCAAGCAGAAAAAGAAAACCCTTGTGTGAATTAGAGAAACTGTCTGCTCATAATATGCTTGTTTTACTGCTAGGGAACTTTAATAGATCTTTTCAGGAGACGTTAATAACTGACCTGAAGCAAGGTCTGTGATGTAAGAGCAACAGCATCGCAATCCACTGTTTTATAAGGTGAAAACTAAAACAGCTGGAACTGTAGGAGAAGCAAGAACTGTGGTTAACTTATTTAAAGCTATTTTCATGCTTGGAAAGCTTTACTGGCTATACTGTGAAACTTATCTCTACTTTTTTTTTTTTTTAATATATTTTTTATTAGTTATGTAAGAGACACAACCACATCAAAATACAGTCTGAGCTTGACTCCAAGTGAGTTGATAACTCCATCATACACTATATACCACAGGATTTATCTTATTGGTACATATTTAACCATTCTTGCACCCAGTTAATGTTATACATGGTAAGACATCTTCACAAATTTCAAAAACAGTATTTCAGGCTTGTTATGACAGTTCATTTCTTAAGACAGAAGAACGGGTACTTATCGATACTTTCTATAAAGAAATTTTATGTAGCTAAAGAAAGAGGGGCTATATTGCCATTACAATATGTTATTATCTGAAAACATGCCATTAATATCTGGAGGTACAGTATGTAGCATCAACTCCTGTGCAGAAGATAGGTCTTTTGCAATTTTAATTCCAGCCCTCTGGAATAGTCTACCACTACATCGCTAAACAGCTTCTCTGCAACTGCATTTAAGAATACCCTCAAGGTTCACTTGCTTGTGGCCAGTCATTGTAAATGTAATCGTCGACGCTGCCTACTGCGCTTTATACTTGGTCATACAGTTCTACATAGTACATGTGCATTAGGGTGGTGTGGGTTAGGCTGGCAAGCCTTGCAGACACTTACGCTGTAACCCGATGCTTGCCCTTGTATTCGTCTTGTGCAGTGTATTTTGAAGTGTAAGTAACCCTGGAAATTGTTTGTGTACTATGATTTGTGCAATAATGTTGTCCTCATACTGTAACACCCTATCTGATCTTGCCTGTGCATTGGATCCTGTATGTACTTTCCATTACTGATTGTAATTAATTCCAGCTCACCCCTGAAAAAAGGACATTTTGCCTCAGTAGGTCTATCCGGTCAACAAATTTCAAATAAACGAAAATCACCTGACATGGCACAGGGTATAACAAGCATTTGTCAATGCCAACTGTTCATTGCTTGCATTGCTGTTGTACCGAGTCCTGCTTGTACACATTTTTACTATATATTTACCCAGGATAGACCACACGAGATGCAGTATCTCATTTTCAGTGCTGCCCTACTTTTACACATTTTTAGACTGTATTTACCCAGGACAGGCCAGCTGAGAGGCAATATCTGATTTTCCGTGGGCTCCCACATTTTGACCCCAAATTTCCTAGAATCTTTTTGTGCCTGCTGTTGTGAGCAAGACAGGTGGAATTTTTTAAATCCCATCCACAAGGTGATTTCACAATGCAGCTATGAAAACAAGTTTCAGAGAGGATTTTTAAAACTGACACCTGTCATGTTAAGGAGGTGGGGCAACATAAGAGAGATGTTGAACATCAGGGGCCAAAATCTGTAAAAATAAAGTTACGAGTAAATGTTGCAACAACAATGCTGTGAGACACCTTGCTAGGTGTGAGACAGACTTGGTGGGGAGCTAAGAACCATACGCTATGTGTGTCATGCATAAAATCACTGACTATTTTGTGAATGGCCCCAAATTGAGTACAGGGAGTTTTAGTTCTACAGAGCTTTAGGAACTAGAGCTTCCAGTTAACCACTCGCTATTGTAATAACAAAGTTTTAGAAGTATAACCCTGTACAGGGGAGTGTGTAGTGCACTTTCTAAGGGGGACTAATATTTTTTAAAACTATTTGACTGTAATTTTTTTTTTTTTTTTAAATAAAAGTTTATTGGTTTTCATTTTCACATAGTGCGACATTACCATTTACATATCCACATGTAAACTTCACAAGAGAATTAATATTACCTCGGTAGATATTTTGAATATACAAGTCCATTCCAACATGGGTTACCCTATTGCATCATACTTTATATATCACACTATGCTAATTTCTCCATATATTTAAATGTACTTCAGTGCCCTAAGTATGTGCATTAGTTTACCATGGTAACCTCTTGGTTCACCTCTGTTGGTCGCAGAGTGAAAAAGAAAGATGGAGTAAAGAGAGAAAGAAAGATAGAAAGGATTACATAAGAAAGGAAGAAAAGAGAGAAGATAGAAGCATTGCCTGGTGGATAGGTCAGGGCAAGGGAGTGGCCAGACGGTGATCATATATAATTCTAAGTATCTGATCAGAGTAATTCTGCTAGGACCTTCAAAATACCCTTGTTTTCCTTCTGGGCTTTATAATGCAAAAAAGATAGCCATCTAGCCTTAAAATTATCTAGATTATTTTTTAGCATTGCTGTTATATTTTTCAACATAAATATCTTTAAACAGATAGTATACCATAGCTGTTCCATGGGAATAGTGGAGGAAAGCCAACATCTTGTTATAGCTTTAAAAGCAGTTGCTAATAACATATGGAACACCTGTGTGTGAGATGAACTCAATATAGTTTTGGGTGTAAAACCAAATAACTAAGTTTCTGGTGAAACCGGGAAATGTAGGTCAAAGATCTGGTTAAAAACCAACTGCAGGTGGTCCTAATATGGTTTTATATTTGTGCAATTCCAGAAAATATGTATGTGAGATCCAATCTCACCACAATGTCTCCAACATAAATTGGTGTTAGACGTCTTCATATGTTGTGTAATCAAGGGGGTTAGAAAAATTCTGGAGACCACCTTCCATCGAAATTCTCTCAGCCACAAAGCGGCCGAGGTAGTATGTATCCCTGCCCAGATCCTCGACCAATCCTGCTCCTGCAGTATAATATTAGCTTCTATTTCCCATTTTTCGGCTAGCTCAACCGGACAAGTGGAATCCTGTATCTCCAGGTCCTGTACTAGTCTGGAGATGAATTCCTTCTCTCCCCCTTTCTCTAATGTCGAACCCAGTAATTCCATTTGAGAAGGTATATTTCCCACTCCCTGGACCCCTATCTCCTCCCCCAATAAATATCAAATTTGTAGAAATCTAAAAAATTCTTGTCCAGGAAAATTAAATGCTGTACTCAACTGTGTAAATTATTTTATTATACCGTCCTCCAAAAGATATTATATTCTAACTATACCCTGCTGAGACCACCTTGCAAATCCAGCATCTAAATGTAAGGAGACAAAGTCTAAACAAGCTCTCGGGGTGGATGGACCTATGAGCAAAGGTATCTTCAATCTACTAGAAATATCAATCCAAGCCTGCTTATTACCCCTGTCCAAGGATTATTAAAAGTAACCCAGGACAACCCTTCTGTATCCATATAGAAGAGATCTGTGACTCATAGTTGAGAGGTCAGGTACCTTCAACAATGTCCATAAAGAGGATCCTCTGTTTTATATAATTTCGTTACAGCACTCAATTGAGCCGCCCAGTAATACTTCTGGAAATCTGGGACACCTAAGCCTCCTGTCCTCTTTGTTCTCAACAAAGTGGACCATTTGACTCTGGGAGGTCGATGTTGCCAAGCAAAATGGGTTGTGGAGGACTTTAATTCCTTCCAAAAGGAGTTTGGGGGCCTCAAGGGGAGAGCAGAGAAGAGGAAAATAAATCTCAGAAGAACATTCATTCGAATACACTCCAGTCTACCTGAGAAAGCGAGTGGAAGCAAGTTCTATCTATGATAATTTTCCTGCACTTTTTATAAGAGGTGACCATAGTTAACCTTATACAATGGGTGTTTCCTGGGCCGTCCTGTCACCTAGGCATGCCCCCCAGCCCAGAAGGCTCGCGTCTGTCTCTATGAAGGCATGGTAAGAGGCCTCTAGTGGGACCCCTCGAGTGAGATTGGTGTGCACTGTCCACCATGTTAGTGACTGTCTTACTGATGGTGGTAATGGGACTATGACATGCAGGTTGTATTCGTTCGGTGACCCCCATGTGAGGACATATGTCTGTGGGGGTCGCATGTGCCACCTGGCCCAAGGGACCAGGTCGATGCAAGATGCCATGTAACCTAGTAGCTGGGCTAGTTGTCCCATAGTTGACTGATGGCAATCCCGCAGTTGGCGCAACAATCTGATTAGGTTGTGCACCCTTGTCTGGGATGGTTTTGCCCATCCCTGTAATGTTTTGACTTTTGCCCCTAGGTGTTCTATCTGTTGCGTGGGCACCAGATGACTCTTGGCTTGGTTCACCACCTATCTGTGCTCCTCGAGAGCCCTCAGAGCGAGCCCAGTGTGTTGGAGGGAGTGCTCTTTGGAGCGTGCCCGAATCAGCCAGTCATCCAGGTAGGGGATGATGTCGAGACCTTGTTCTCGGAGTCTGGCCACTAGCACTACTTACACCTTGGCGAACACTCTTGGTGCTGAGGTAAGACCGAAGGGTAAGGCCTGATATTGGAAGTGCTGGCCTAGGATGTGGAATCTGAGGTACTGTCTGTGGTTTGGTGAAGGTATGAGTCCTTTAAATCTATGGATGACAGGAAGTCTTCTACTCGGCTACTGTGTAGGGTCGACTTTAGTGTGTCCATTTTGAACCTCTGGGGAACTACATGCTGGTTGAGATGCTTCAGGTCCAGGATGGGCGTAGTTCACCTGATTTCTTTGGGACGAGGAAGAAAATGGGTACACTCTAGCTTCTGTTGTCTTGAGGGGATGGGCTGTATAGCTCTGTTCTGAATCAGATCCCACAGGATTTGTTGGACCTGATGGGCTGTTGCCTTCTTTTTGGCAGTGGGAGAGGTTATGAACCTGTGTGTGACGGGGGATTTTGATAACTCTATGGAGTATCCTCTTGACACCACTTCTTGAATCCACTTGTCCGAGGTCGTGTAGAACCACTGGTGTGGTGTCTGAAGAGTGACTATCTTTGTCCCACGGGGGGACACAGTTTCCGCCCGCATGAGGATCTGTTTGAGTAGTCATTGTTGCTTTCCTCTATGTCCTCTACCTCTTCCTCCAAACTTGGACCCACCGGATCTGAAGGAGGAGGGCTGGCAGGAGTGGGTGAGGGGGCTACGGTGTGCGGTGTGGTTCCCTCTGCCTCGAAATGTACTGTTTTGGTAAAAGGTGTCTCTGCGTGCTTGGTAAGACTTGTTTCCCCCTCGAAACCTCCGCCTAGCGGAAGGTAGGTAGGTAGGTGTGCCTACTTTGGTTTTTGAGGAGTTCTTTGCCCTCCTCTTTCTGCTTTAGGAACTCCTGCAGGCCCTCCTCAAATACAGGTTTTTCCTTCATGGGCAAGTTTTGCAGTAATGTCTTGGATTCGTTGTCGGCCTCCCATAATTTTAGCCACAATGCCCTTCTGGCACGGTTAGTGATGGCTGTGGCCCTGGCATTCAGTCTGAGGGTGTCCACTGTCATGTCAGCCTGGTATTTGGTAGCATGGAGAGTGCATTCCAACAGTTCCGCCTCTCTAGATTTGGGGTTTGCCTGCTCAAGGAGCTCTTCTAGCCAGCGGATCTGGGCACGTGCCGTGTAAATGGCCATAGTGTAGGCCCTTGCGGCCATTCCTTCAGTTTCAAAGGCCTTTTTTAACATGTCTTCCACTTTCTTGTCTGTGGGGTCCTTCAAAGATATAGTCCCGCATGGCAAGATGTTTTTTCTACCGAGTGCCGCTCGGCGAGGATCAATAGTTGGGGCTGTGCACCAGTTGTTGGCTTTGTCCTCCTGAATCAGGTACATGCGGTCTAAGTTCCTCTTGTTCGACATTCTGCTAGGCTCTGTGGATTGCCACTCCTTGTTGACTATGTCCTGATCACTGGACATACTGGGAATGTCTCATAATAATTTTAACTTTGAATCATGGGGTCTAATTTAGACTCGGTTTGCCCTCTTCAACATCGAACCCCATAGTGGCCTTGACTATTTTCATAAGACCTGGAATCATGTCGAAAGAGCAGAGCTTGGATGTGAGGGATGGAACAGAATGCAGTTCCATGTCCTCGTCGTCGCTCTCCGCCACTTCTTCCTTATCTGGCATGTCCTTGTCCTCTCCAGAATCCAGCTTGTGGCTATCTGGTACTGGTTCTGCATGAACCAGGTTGCCCTCATTGCCCCCCCCCCTGCAATGTCTGGCTCTGGAGGTGGTGTGGCTGGTGTCCTGTGCTGAGTAAGGGATTATAACTTTTCCATTATCTTCAGCATGAAGTTCTGTTGACTCTCCATCATCGCTACCGTGACCTGCTGGTACTCAAGTAGGATAGCACCAGGATCCATCCACATAGATCCACTAGGCCCTGGATTTGGGGCCCATGCCAGAGTTTGTTCAGCGATAGGTAAATGCGTCGTCATGGAGACAGGCCGGTGCATGGGGGCCTGGAGCGTGGGGCAGGAGGTTAGCGCTGCAAGCAGTGCATTTCTTGGCCTTGACCATCTGGTGAGAAAGAAGACAAAAAAGGGATGCGTATTTGTTAGGACTGGGTGACAATGGGCCTCCAACTCTGTGGGTGCCCCATATCTGTTTAGAGCAGTGTTACATAAGGAACCTCCTAGGAGTGCATTTCCCTAGGGTGCTGCTGATAACTGTAGAAATGGTGTGTGGAGAGGTGCAGGCTAGGTTCCGCATGGGGGTCGCTGTAGAGAGGGACCCCGCATGGAATAACCACTGTGGAGGTCACTTTGGGGAGGGACCACCAGTATATATATATATATATATATATATATATACACATATCTTAGACATATGGGTCGCTATGAGAGGAACCCATATGGACTAGAGGAGAATACCTCGGCATATAGGGTCACTAGAGGGAGGGAGGAGGGACCCCATATGGAGGTAGAGAGCGAAGCTCTAGGTTTGGTTTATTTGGCCCCTCTGTAAGCAGAATGCCAGCTCCTTGATAATTTTCCAGGAAAAACATATATATATATATATATATATGGAGCTGGGTCCCTTGTTCTGCTAGGGACATGCCAAGAATACATTGTATATATTTATCTTCCAGTAGTCCAGGCATGAGAATAGCTGAAAAAACTTGTATTGTGACTCAGAACATCGAAATCCCTAGCTCTTTATGAGCTATCTGCTGCCTATTGTATCGTGATGCAGGGTGCGTCGGTAAACCCCCACACCCGAATGCTAGGCCTGGAACCCAGCCCAGCTGTGGAATAGGCCGTAAGAACCATGCAGTCCAAAGAGTGAGGGGGGATAAAAACGCCAGAAGCTTCAGAGAGCCCTGCCTCTATAATCTGGGATGAGTGGCTGGCCTGGGTGCAGGGAGCCCCTGCCTTGACCAAGAGGCGAACTCCAGTGGGAGACAAGCCGAGGCCATGTGGCATGGGGGGAGGAGGCCACACAGCGCTTGGGAGCAGGCCAGAGGTCAGCAAGGACTGCTCCCCTGCATTGACACAACACGCCACTGGAACTAGCGGGAGTGCATGTCCATGTCCTGAAATCCCTTTCTTTACTGACCTTTAGAAAAGAAACCACCTACTGTGGTATGATAGCTGGCCACTCGCTTGCGATCTGCCGAGCGAGTGGAGAGCAGAGGATAGGCATCTGTCCTGCTGCGACAAGCGCACGCTGCAAGGGAAAAGCAGGCGCGAGGCGGAGGCACAAGGAAGCTTTGGGGGCAAACCACTCTCCGTAACATGGAGAAAAACGAGCGGAAAAAATGAACAAGAGCAACCGCAGCCATCCACTGTAGGCCTACAGTAAGCCAGTGGACTGCTGCCAGTTCCATTACAATCAATACATAGGCCAGAAGGGCCAAGCAGGAATAAACTTTTAAGCAAACATGCAGCCTAAAAACATGCTGTATTTTACTTGGGCCTAACACTAAGCAAGTACAATGACACAAACTCCTTTTGAGAAAAACATACGCTGCAGTATTCACTCTTCTGTAGGATCTGTAACATCCTTATAGCGTATGGTAGAACGTTGTTATGGATAGAAATCCATAACTAGAATGGAGTCGTCATGCTGCAGTAGCTATGTCATCACAGCTGGTATGCTGCACTAGCTATGTCACTACTGCAGCATAACAACTTGGAATGCTGCCACATAGTTGCTTTCCTCAATCCAGTTAAGCTGGAAGTTGCTGTTTTTTTTAAACTTGAACTTGCAGAAACATCTGCAACACACTGTGTCAGTTAAAAAAAAGAAAATGTTAAAATGTATATTCTCTGTTGTCTTCTCCAGCTGCTTTTGTGTGATTTTCTATGCTGTGACTGCCCATACACTATAAAAGATTGTGTGTGAGCAGTCATACACAAACAAGGAAATCCTTGTATCTTGAGGTTCCCTTGGTAACAGAGAACCTCTCGAGCTGTGCTCTTGAGGTCATCTGTTACCAAGGAGACCTCTCGATGCAAGAATATCCTTGTTATGTATGACTACTCATACACAATCCTCTATATATTGAACAACAGTAATGTAAGCCTTGTTTGCAGGAAAGAGACACAGTAGTGCAGGATTTTCTTTCCCAAGGTAGCTATATTTATCTCCCTGATCCAGAAAGTGATAAAAATAAATATAGTAAAACAAATATTGTGACAAATTCCCTGCTGAGAATTCATCTCCCTTTGGGGAATATCTCCATTTTAAACAAACTGCAGCATAGGTGGTAGAATTGCATCTCTTGAATCAAGATGAGCAAATTGGCTAATTATAAAGATGCCTACCTTTGTAGAGTGGAACAACAGGGATCCTGGTGTGCTTGTAGCCTGATCAAATGCACAATTTGAACTGGAGAACAGGGGTTTCTGGGACCTGGATATACAAGAAATTTGATCCTAGAATCATGTGCATTACCTAGCCTATCAGGTGGACTAAAACCCATGAGGTAACGTCTGGAGTGCCACGGATGGTCAACCAATCACAATCTAGAAATATCTCTCGGAATGTGAATACCACGATATCGGAAACTGTCTTTAACCCATTTGTAATTGCCACATAAGGGGAGGGAATGTGAAACATCCCTCGCCCAAACAGGATACATCTCAGTCTTTGTATCACGCACTTTAAAATCTGACACTTCTCCAAAGTCCCTCAACATGATTTCCAGCAGGGGAACAGTACAATCCAGTTCTGATATATAGAGGACTGTATCATCTGCATACATGACTATTCGGGCCTCTGTACCCTGTACCCAGATCCTACGAAAGTCCGGGGATTGCCTAATCAAGGCAGCTAACGGCTCCATACTCAGAACAAACAGGAGGGGAAAGAGCGGGCGACCCTGTCTAGTCCCCTTCCTAATTCCCACAGGATTGGATGTCATTCCATTAACCCTCACCTTAGCCATTGGAGTACTGTAAATATTAGCCATCCAGTCCAATAATTTCATCCCAAACCCAAATTTATGAAGAGTACTTTTAAGTAAAGCCAATCTAGTCGATCAAAGGCTTTTCCTGCATCTAGTGCAATAATTGCATTAAGGGTATCGGGGGGGGGGTGCATTAGAGATAACATTAAGAAGGAGTCTAATATTATCTTGGATGTGGCGTCCAGGAATAAAACCAGTCTGATCAGGGTGGACCAACATAGGGCTAATAGATTGTAATCTATTGCTGAGTAATTTGGCAAATATTTTAGCATCCTGATTAAGGAGGGAGATTGGTCGATATCCGCCACAATCTGTCAGGTCTTTCCCTTCTTTAGGGACCAAAGAGATGTAGGCCTCCTTCCAAGTATCTGCGGTAGCCCCAAGTTCATGGGTGAAGTTACACACCTTGGTCAACAGGGGTGCAATCTCTATTGCAAACTGTTTATAGAACTCGGCCGAGAAGCCATTAGGCCTGGGGGATTTCCTGGTCGGAAGGGATTTGATCACTATCAATACTTCTGCCTCCATAAAAGGGCATGCTAAAGCCTTGCTCTGATCATCTGTTAGGGTGGGAAGGTCCACCCGGTCAAGAAATCGGATTATCTTCTGGGGGTGGTCAGAGGTTCGTTCTTCCCTGTACAATGTAGTAGAATATGTAGCAAATTCTCGTGCTATATCCTTAGGTTTAGTGAGCACCTTATGGGGTTAGATACTAAATAAATTTTTGTAATATATCTCTCCGATTGTTGTTTCCTAAGTCTAAGAGGCAGTAATTTGACCGCTCTCTCCCCCTTCTTCATAATATCTCTAATTGGTGTATCTCAACGAGGTTACTGCCCTTCATGTGGAGTAATTGGAGGCAGTATAGCGCAGTGGTCTAAGGCTCTGAGCTGCAAATCTGGTGACATCGAGCAGACCAGACCTGGGTTTGAATCCCACAGCTTCCACCTGCATACTGTGTGACCCTGAGCAAGTCACTTAACCTCCTTGTGCTCCCAGGTCGCTCCTGTAAAAAAAAAAGCTTTCAGCTTAGTGTGCTATACCTAGTTAAACAACTAAATAAAAAAAAAAAAAAAAATTTGGTCCAGGGTATCTCTACCTTCAGTCAAAGTAGCCAATACCACTGCATCCCGGGACACTTTATGTTGCTTCTCCAGGGAGGAAATTTCTTCAATACTTTTTGCTATTTTTGCTTTATACTGTTTTTGTCGAAAAGGCCAAGTAGCTAATAAACTGCCTCCAAAGCACCACCTTTAAGCCATCTCTAATATATTTTCTTATAAATAATATTTAATGACTTCTTGCACCTCCTTTTTAAAGGCTTCCTCCCCTACCAGGCCTTGATCATATCTCCATCCTCCCCCCATGGACTACCTCCTCCCAGCAGATCTGTGCTTGAACCATAGAGTGATCTGAAAAAGTGACTGGCCTTATAGTCACTGACGTAAAATAATGAACCCCAGTTTTTCAGGTGTATATATTCGGTCCAGTCTGGAGTAAGACTGCGATGCCGGGGAGTAAAAGTATAATCCCGGAACTAGGGTATAGCCATCTCCAAACATCCAGAAGCCCCTATTCCTCAACTAGAGTGGCATCTGGAGGTACCAATGTCCACCTTCCCCATGCCTCAGGAGGGTCCTTGTCTAAACTTGAGTTCTCCACTACATTCCAGTCACCTACCAAGCACAATTCTGCAGCGGGTAGCAAAGCTATATGGTCAAACAAAGTGCTGAAGAATGCTCCCAATGAGGGGGTGGGGATCAAACTGAAATATTATTAAGGGGTTTCCCCCTCAGTTCACTGGAGAGGATAACATCTACCTGTGCCCTCTGTTTGTACCCCTGTAACTCTAAAAGGCACTCCCCTTCTAATCAAAATTGCAGAACCTGCTCTTGTCAGAGTGGGATGAGACTCATCATGTACAGCCTCCACTCACATTCAGCGCAGTTTCTCATGTTCCTTGTGTGACAATTTAGTTTCCTGTAAACAGGCTACTTCACAACCCGCTCTCTGGAGTTCCTGCAGGATTTTGTCCGCTTTACAACATTATTAATGTCTTTTACATTCAATGTACAAACATTAAGAGTACCCATTATGATTGTGATTTTTATCATTCAGCTATCTCTTCTCGTCCTCCCCCCGCCGATCGTCAGGTATAGAGATAGTAAAGAAACATAGTATAAAAAAAAAAAAAATATATAACAACAAAACAACACATGCCCTGCTTAGAAATGCAGGGTTAACGATTAAACTAATGGTACCTACCTCGACACACATATGTGCCTAGGTCTCAACTGTGTCACAAGAACTCCACGCGGCTCCTCAAGGGAAGGGACCTTACACACATAGGTCTCTCACTATGGTGAGAGGTAGAGGAGTAAAGCACCAAGTTGCTGAGAGAGAGGCCGCTACCTGCACTGGGCAACCCTCCTTCCCCCTCTAAATTTGTTGTGGTTCTGCTGGCCTATTTCGGTCTCACCCCACCAGGCTATACACCCAAGCTGCAGGATAATCACGCCAACTTAAGAATCCTGGAACCTTAAACAAATCATACTAGACAAGGTTTCTGATTTAACTGTCTACGATAACAAAACAGTGTCCATGTATCACCACAAAATGAGGCTGCAGGACAATGTCCAAAATAACAAAACCAATTATAATAATCGCTTTTCCCTTCAAAAAATCAGGTTTAAAATCTGTATTCCTTTTATGCCCCGTTACGTCACATGGTCTTCACTTCAAAAAGTGAAAATCAGAGTGAAGAATAAAAAAAAAAAAAAAAAAATGAACATAAACTTATTAGTCCTGTCAGAGTCTTCCAT
Organism: Neoceratodus forsteri; assembly: GCA_016271365.2. Classification (NCBI taxonomy): domain Eukaryota; kingdom Metazoa; phylum Chordata; order Ceratodontiformes; family Ceratodontidae; genus Neoceratodus; species Neoceratodus forsteri. The sequence continues at coordinate 1,810,616,399 of CM057450.1, forward strand.
GCACACTGAAAAAACTACATATTGTTGTTGACTCTTGTGTTAATGGCCAAACAAAAAGAGAAAATTGAAAAAAAAAAAAAGGAATCAAACATGATTTTACAGTACTTGCTCATATCTGGTCCATTCCACTCCATGGTAGAAGCTTCTGCCAAATGCCATGAAATCCCCACAAAGGCATTATTCATGCGTATGGGGAAGAATCGCAGGGTGGAACAATTAGGAAGTGTTCAGATATTCCAGTCCCCAGGGAGCTAATCCCCAGACCTTAGCTTCCAAGTATGCGATGTGGTTAAGGAATGTCCATTCGTTGTCCCAGCTTGAAAAACATCAAGGAGTTCAGGAGTGCCCCTCAGTGTCCCTTTCCCCAGGAGGACTGTTTCCCATTCCAACGGAAACTCAGTCCGATTCTGGTGAGCAGTTCCTTCCATATTCCTCATTGATTTGGGTGTTTGGCGGGTAGCCATTTCATAAGATCAGCATGTAAAGGAAGTAATATGTCATCTCTTCTTCGACCTGATCGTCTCGCCCCTGGTACCAACTGCTACAATCTTTCCTCTATTTCTTGATCCACCATCTCCTCACTTACATCAAGGACTGTGATCTACAGAGCATTCAATTTAGGCACTGTGTGGAGGAGGGATTCAAACACGCAACCCGCTCCAAGTCCTGCAACCACAGTCGCGCCGGATATCTGAGGTACACTTAAAACCTCTCTCTGAGTGCTTTTACCACCACCAGTACCTTTATCTTCTTAGTCATCATGTGGGGAGGGAAATCTTGATCTACGTACACCCTTTGCCCATCAACATTCAGGTTTTTCTTGTCCCAGGCTAATTTCAAGACCTTCTCCTTCGTGGTATATTTAAGAAAGCGAATCAAAATGGCTCGTGGAAGGGCTCCAGGTTTTGGCTAGTTGGGTCAGTGTATGATGCGCATGCTCAATATCTAGGGGAATATCTTTTGGTATGTCCAGTTCCTGATGGAGCCAAGAATCGATAAATGCAGCCATGTATGCTTGCTCTGCACCCTCCGCGACTCCCGCAATTCAGATATTTTGTCTCCTCGCTCATGCTTCAGCATCCTCTGCTCGATATGTAAGCTCTTTTCCCCTTAGATGGAGATATGACAGGGAATGCCCGTAGGCCATGTGCTCATTTTGTACAAGATCCAGGCAAGATTCCACTGCTGTCGTTCATGCTTCCAATTTCTTGAAAGCTGTTTGCAATCCAGAAATTTTTGCATCTATTCGGTGCAAAATTTTAAGCATTCTATTGTCATCTGTCTTTGTGAATGTAGAGGCAGAGTTGGAATTCGAGTCGGAGCCAGAGTCCTCTTCATCTGCTAAGGCAATGAGTATACATGAGCGGGACTTGCAGGCCTAGAAATCGTTTGTGGCCTGGGAGTGCATCCCGTTGTAGCAGAGTCTTTCTTGTTAGATTTCCCCATCTCTCCCGAGCCAGCACTAACTTGTTTCTTGCTAATTCTATCATTCCTGTCATCAGATGGCACTCAATTCCAGTAGTTAAACAACCTGGTGGGGAGAGCTACAAATCTAAGCCGCCATCAGAGGTGACACAGGAACTGGAAGTTCTTGAGTGTAATTTTTGAGATTGGGGCAGTCTAAAGCAGGACAGCTAGTCAGCTGACAGATTGCTACTTCTGGGTCTAAGGTACAAGCGCTCACATAAGCAAACCAAGCAGTGGGCGGATAGTCTTGTGATCATCCTGTGCAGTGAAGACTGCACTAAGATAAAGCGTGTCTAGCGCTTTGTTTAGCATCTTTGGCGGGTGGCAGGACATAGTGAGACAACAAAGATTCCAGCTGAAAGCTCATGATATAGTAAGGAATATATTAGTTGAGTATTAAGGGGCTCAGGGATTACACAGGGGAACTCCAATGGCAGATAACATCATGACGTTAGAGGGGGATGGGGGTTAAATGCATGAAATGTAACATGTATTCAATGTCACTTACACCACTCCCACAAATATCTTATGTATGCCAGAAGTGTATGAAAAATGAAGAGATGTTGAGAGAAATCTCAACTTTTAGTGAAAGATTAAAATGTATAGAGAAAAGCCAGAATGAAATGGCATCAAGGTTATGAGAAAGACCTCCCCAGCCATTATGTAAACATTCTTCACCAGATAATGGAAATATAAGGGAAAATGGAAATCAAGTAGTAGGAACTGAGAGAAACAGGATTAGCTTAATTAGCCCAGAGGAAGGTAAATAAGGACAAACTACACATGGGCATACTCTGGGTGCTATTGATAATAAAACCAAAAAAAAGAAGCAGGGAAGAGGATTCTATGTGCAGTAATGATGCAGAATGGTATCAGACTCAAAAAAAAGAAAAGAAAGGGACTAAAAAGGGACGGAAGACTGAACAGTTCACCATCACCTTATCAAATAAGTTTGATGCGCTAAATCCCTTATTATCAAAATTACCTAAAAAAACCATGTGAAGTTATGCATAACACAAGTACCTCACAACAGGATAACCCCAATGTACAGAGCAGAAATAGGGATACGTTACCTGAAGAGAATGCCATCGTTATGATAAACTTAATGGACACTTTAGACCAGACAGCGACACAAGGGGTAGAGGACTTAAATATGTTACTTAACACCGAGCACACGCAGCCTATAGTATAACCTAGGAACTGATAATATGCAAACAGATGAGATAATTATAAAAACAATGGATAATATAGAGCAGATATACATACTGGTGGATTCTATAACACGCTATACTGATAGATACTCCAATAGAGGAAACAAAATGTTACTACATGCAGTTACAAAGGGGCAACTATCAAGAATATGACAGGGATGATGCAAGGAACGTTGGAGCATGTATGAAATTCTAAAACAGTGATATTACATGCAGAAAAAAAATGACCTAAACAAATTAGGAATAAAAGAAACAATCAGTAGTATGAAGCAAGCAATAAGTACACTACAAAATGTTAATGCAAAAATTATTTTGTCTGAAGTGTTACCAGTTCCCAGAGCTACATGGCACAAAACACAATGTATAAAAGCCTATGACAACTGGCTACACAGGTGGTGTTTAACAAATAACATCACCTGTATAAAAACGTGAGAGAAGTTTGCAAACGATAATACATTGTACTGTCATGATGGTCTTCATTTGAGTAAAAAAGAAGTCTGACTTTTGGGTAACATTTTTTACCAAGCTATCGCTCCCAATTCACACACAACAAAAAAACTAAGTAACCCGGGGCATAAGAGAGACAGCAATAACAAAACCTTAAGCCCACACGTAAAGCCACAGAACATAATGGGAAGCCAAGTTTGAATTTTCTATTAACAAATGCTAGAAGTTTACACTCCATCAAGAGGGATGACCTTGAAATCATCTTACGTCAGGAAAACATAGATATAGCCACTGTAACTGAAACTTGGTGGAGGGAAACATCTAGCTGGTGTAACAACATACCACGATATACTATCATCCATAGGGACAGAACTGAAAAACAAGGGGGAGGTAGTGCATTTTATATTCAAAATAATTTAAAGTATACTCAAATCAATAACACTAATACTGAAGATACCAATGAAATAATTTGGGTTGAGGTGCTGAGACGAAATGAAAACACATTACTCCTGGGGCTATGTTATCGTCCACTTGATGTAAGCCTACAGTGTCACATGAACTTACTAAACAATACTGAGAGCAATATGGGACACAAAGAAGTAATCTTTTTTTGTTTTTTGTTTTTTTTTGTTTGTGAACTCTTTTTCTGCACTCCCTACCTCCAGACTCTCTCCAGCATGGGCAACTCGGTCATCGGTTTCTCCCGTCCTGCCTGAAGCGTGGCTCACTCGATTCCGGCTAGGGCTTCCCCCCCATCACCTGCATGGCATGTCTGAGCCCCCTGGGTCTGTGTCTGCTGAGGAAGGACCACCATCATTTCCGGCGCCCTAACTAGAGGATTGGTGGGGCAGCCTGCGCAGGGAAGGGAACCGGAACGTGCATCCTTACACCCGGCTGTGGATGTGGGGCCGATGACACTGACCCCGCTTTTGCCTACTAGAGGGGAGGGATTTTCAACTTTGTGCCCCTCAACAAGGGCAGTGCAATGTCGCCCAGCCCGTTATGTGCCGCACCCGCTTTGTCAGGCGCAACACCCAATGTACGGCCGTGCTGAGGTCCTGCGACTGTAGTACATCCAGCCATTGCTAGGTGTTGCTACATGCAGGACAGTCCATACCCGCCCCAGAGAAAACAGCAGTCTACAGATGCTCGATCCTCTCTCTCCCTGCCGACCGGGCTCGTTCCTGAACCCGGGTCGCCAGCGTGGTGCAAGGTGTGGTGTCCAGCACCTTAACCCTCAGTGCCACTGGGTCGGCCACAAAGAAGTAATCTTATTAGGAGATTTTAATACACTTGGGATAGATTGGGTGGAACACACAGCCATTACCTCACAAGAAAATTTATTATTGGAGGTATGCATATCAAATGGGTTACAACAATTGATAGATAAACCTACTAGTGGTAAAAACATACTGGACCTGGTTATCACTGATATCCTGGATAAAATTCAGAATATTGAGATCCATGGCCCCTTACTTTATAGTGAGCATAATATCATTACTTTCACTCTAAAATCTGGTTTTACAACTACAGACGGCAAAAGTATAATTAAAGACTATAAAAAAGCTTATTTTAAACAAATCTTGCTGAAATTAAACCAGTGGAATTGGGACAAGGATTACACAAATGCTGAACAAGTGTAACTTAGAATCAAAAATAAGTTACATGAATTAACAGATGAATATATACCAAACAAGATGCTATATAATGAAAAAGGGAAATTGCCATTATGGTTCAATAATAGGGTAAGGCAACTCCTAGCTGTAAAGAGGAGAGCCTATAGGGCCTATAAAAGAGACAATGACTACAACAAATATAAAATACAAACATGCACAAAAAAACGTAAAACAACTATTAAAATGAAAAAAGCAAGATCGAATTTAAATTGGCACACATAAAAGATGGAGGTAAAAGTTTTTACTCCTATAAAAAAACAAAAAAAGTGTGCTAATAACACGATAGGGTCACTTAATGCAAAATATAATATTACAATAACAGAACCACTGGCAATGGTGCAGGAGTTCAATGTATACTTTTGTTCCGTATTTGGTACTAAGGCACCTATCATCTCTCAGTCAAAAGCTGTTAATCAGCCCACAACACAATTTGAAATTTCAAAAGAGGAACTAAAAGCAAACTTAAAAACATTAACATCAGTAAATCCCCTGGACCAGATTCTCTCCATCCTAAATTACTGAAAGAAATCGAACCATGGCTGATAGAACCATTGTATACGCTCTTTAATTTGTCAAGAAATGCGGGTGAGGTACCACAGGACTGGCAAACAGCGGTTGTGATTCCAATCTATAACAAGCATTTGTCAATGCCAAGTGTTGCTTGCTGTCACTAGCAGTGGAAGTGCAGAAGTTAGACAGATGCAGTATAGAAATAGCAGTGAAGTACTGAACTGACGCCCACTCCACCCCCACCCTGTGGAGATGGACAGGCATTGGGGTGTGCCTTTGGGTCATTGCCCATAACGGTCATGACATTTCACCTCACCCTACTCTGCAGACACTTACAAGTGTCGAGGTGTGCTTTGAAGTGTTCGGGCTTTATACTCACCTCATTCTATAAGGAAATATGCTGAAATGGGTGCAGTATAAGAGAATGGGGTGAACTCTGGGGCCAAAGCATCCAAGGCGCACCTCAATGCCTGCCACTGGCTACAGGGTGGGGGTGGAATGGCATGAGCATTACTGTCGACAATCCCAAATCACACCCCTGACGCCTGTCAGTCCATACAGGGTAGGGCGTTATGGTCAAAAACCCTAACACCCTGTGCGTTTCTTGGTATTTTTACTCCAAGTTTTCAACATGGGTTTTTTGTGATCCAACCGCATGAACAGTGACATTATCAGATTGTTAGCTGAAAGGTGATTTTGCACAGTGACTGCACCACCTGGCACCACAGGAGCAAAAACACATTTCGAACCGGATGTGAAAAATGACACTGTACTGTTCATTAAGAGCTGTAAAAAAATGGCAATGTTGAAAATCTGGAGTGAAAATATAAAAAAAACTGGTGAAGTCACGAATGTGCATAGAAACTGTGCAACACACACCCATAATATAATTAGTTTGGGGACATTTTAGAGCAGATTTTCAACATAGGCATTTTGGGACCTCTACTCATGAACACTGTCACTGTGATTTTCTTAATCTGTCCCGAACACTAATTTCCCACAGTGACCGCGCTATTCTGTGCCGGAAGTGTGAAACACATTTCGGTCAAAGTGTGAAAAATGACAGCTGTACTGTTCATAAGGAGGTGTTGAAAAATGGCAATGTTGAAAATCTGGACTGAAAATACTACAGATTCGTGAACTTACAGGGGTGTGTGGAAATTGCACAATGTATGCTCGTATCACAGTCAGTTTCTGAAAGTTTATCAAAAAAAATTTCAACATAGCCAGTTTAAGATCTCTGCTCATGAGCAGTGCTACCGCGATTTTCTTAATCTGTCCCAAACATTGATTTCGCACACTGACCACGCCACTGTGCGCTACATGTGCGAAATCACATTTCAGGCAAGATGTGAAAAATGACAGCTGTACTGTACATAAGGAAGTGTGGTAAAATGGCAATGTTGAAAATCTGGAGTGAAAATATTACAAATGCTCGAAGTGCATAGGGACTGCACAACGCACGCTCGTAAAACAGTCATTTTTGGGAATTTTTTCACCAAATTTTAACATAGAGTTTTTGGGACCTACCTCATGAACAGTGTCACTGTGATTTTGTTAATCTGTCTCAGACATTGATTTTGCACCGACGCACCATTTGTGTGCTACCGCGTCTGCGAAAACACATTTTGGGTTTGGGCGAGATGTGAAAAATGACAGCTATACTGTTCATAAGAAGGTGTGATAAAATCACAATGTTGAAAATCTGGAGTGAAAATATTAAAAATGCACGAAGTTACGAGTGTGCGTAGGAACTGCTCAATGCACGCTCATAAAACAGTCATTTTTGGGAATTTTTTCACCAAATTTTCAACATAGGGTTTCTGGGGGCCTACCTCATGAACTGTGATACTGTTAATCAATCCTGAAAGGTGGTTCCACACAGTGACCTCGAAATCACCTTTTGGGACCAAATAACAAAATGACAGTGACTGAGTTCATGAAGTAGGGTCCCAATAACCCCATGTTGAAAATTTGATGAAACAATTCCCAAAAATGCAAGACATGCATCAAAGTTGAAAAAAACATTTATGCCATTATACAGCTTACCGGCATTTCTTCAGTTCGCAGTCAGCTTTGAAGAGTGCAGACATGTTCCCGGTCCACGAAAATCATTCGCTGGGCTCTGGAGGTAAGTGTGGGGTGAGGTGGGGTGTGGGGTACACAGAGGGTGGGCGCGAGTTGGGGGGCAAGAGAATCAACAAGGACTGTTTTTCTTTTACACAGACAATGGGATTTTGCCACGCTGGGGTGGGCTCCCAGCGTGGCACCAGGCAGTTTGTTTGGAGGGCAGTGGAGCTGACAGGAGATTGGGTACCCCCATTGGCCTAAGAGACTTTTGCCACCCTGTGGTGGGCTCCCAGCATGGCAGATGGAAGTTTATTTGGGAGGAGGCAGTGGAGCAGACTGGGATTGGGCACCCTGTTGTCGCCACAGTGTGCAGGGAGGGACACCGCAGGCGAGGGGGTTGGGCACCCCCTCCAGTAAACAACAAATGGGGGAGGTGCATTATGCAGGCAGGGATGGGCTACCCTATGGCAAATTAACTGGGGAGGGTGTCATGCCGACAGGGGACTGGGCACCCGGTTGTTTTTTTATTTTTTTATTATTTATTGAAATGTTTCCCCAGGAAGGTGCAATGAACGGCAGGCTGTGGCTTTCCATCAGCTTCCTGGGGACTGTGACAGGCTGACGGAGAAGCTATCGCCATGGGGACACCACACAATCAGCTGTTTTGGTAGCTTATAATGCACCAAAACACCTGATTGCATGGTGACGTGGCCGAATTTCTATAGGTATTGTGGCATGCTCCTTAACTACTGATGCAGTGTGTTTCTTGCACATGCGTGCAAGCAATACAAAAAGGGAGATCATGAATCCACAGCAAATTATAGACCTATCAGCCTAACATGTATCCTAGGAAAAGTAATGGAAGCTAGAGTGAAGGAGAGGCTAGATCATGAAATAATAATTGATAATATAGACGATAATACTCAACACGGTTTTAAAAACAAAAGATCTTGCCTCACAAGTAATTTAGTGTTTTACAAAAAAATGAGTGCTACGTTGGAAACAAAATCCCCAGTAGATTTAGTTTATCTGGATTTCTGCAGGGCATTCGATAGGGTCCGCATGGGACTCTAATCGAAAAGATGTATGCACTGGAAGTAAATAAAACATTGGTAAACTGGGTACAGCAGTGGTTGACAGGCAGAACACAAACAGTCAGAATAAGAGGTTATACATCTGGGGAGGGCCCTGTGATAAGTGGGGTGCCACAGGGGTCTGCCCTTGGACCCTCCTTGTTTACAATCTCTATTCCAGACCTGAACAGAAATATAAACAGTTTCATTATCAAATTTGCAGACAACACTAAAATAGCAGCAGATGTTGGGTCTGAAATGGGGGTAATAAACTTGAAAAAAGATCTCACCCAGTTGACACTATGGGCTGATGATAATGGCATGTTTTTTAATCAAGACAAGCGTGTGATAATGCACATGGGGGATACTAACAAATGCAATGCATACCAACTAGCAGGGAGCTTTTTAAAGGCAGTTGATAGCGAAAAAGACTTAGGGGTACTTATTACAAGAGACTCGAAGTTTAAAAAATAATGCAGCAAAGTAATTAAAAAAATGAATACGATTATTGGCTGTATCAAAAGATACATCACTACAAGAAATAGGGCTTGTATAATCCTCTTATTCAAAGCATATGTACGACCACATCTTGAGTACTGCTCCCCATTATGGAGCCCATATTTGCAGACTGATATAACGCAAGTGGAGGGGGTGACTAGGATGGTGGATGGTCTGCAGGGCATGGATTACAAACAGAGACTTGGAGAGTTACATCTGTACACGCTGGAGAGGAGGAGAATTAAGGGAGAACGTATTACAAATGTTTAAAATTGCGAATGATACAACGTTAATGGCGGACCTTGGGATAACACATATACATCATTAATGGTGGACCTTGGGATAACATATAATTATAGAGATATTAGGCTTAGAAGCCATAATCTTCAGATTATGCTGACCTACCCCAAGAGGAACATCAGAAGATTGTTTTATACTCAGAGGATAGTGCCCATATGGAACTCTCTACCTAGAGAAATAGTGGAAGTAGAATTGTTTGGTATATTTAAATCTAAATTAGACAAATTCTTACTAAAATAATTGGGCAATACATGAGCCTGCTTGCAGGAGATGTACTATTATTGGCACCCGCCTTCTGTATTATCTGTTCTTTCCTAGTATTAATCCTAGTGTAATGTTTCTTCATTATTTAGTTGCTTTTTTCACATTTTGACCCCACATTTTTAACATGGCCTTTTTATGACCACTCTTCCTGAACACGACAAGTGTCATTTATAAAACAATGGCAAAATGTCATTTTGTGCCACATATGTGAAAACATATTTTGGACAGAATTTGAAAAAATGAAAGTCACATTCATGAGGTGGTGTGAAACAAATGACTATGTTGAAAATTTGGGGTCAAAATACTAAAAGTTACAAGTGTGCATTGAAAACTTTCGATGTACACTCGTAACTGTTTTTTTTCTTTATTTTTACCCCAAATTTTCAACACAGCCTTCTTGTGACCCCATCTCATAAACAAGGGTAGAGAAAATTTTCAAACCGCTCCTGAAAGGTGATTTTGTGCCACAAGTGTGAAAACACATTTTGGCCAAGATTTGAAAAACGACAGTAGTCATGTTCATGAGGTGGTATGAGAAAATAGCTATGTTGAAAATTTGGGGTCAGAATACTGAAAATGACCAAAGTAATGAGTGTGCATTGAAAAATCTCAATGTATTCATAATTTTGTTGTTTGTTTTTTTTAAATATTTTTATCCCACATTTCCAAAATAGCCTTCTTATGACCCAGCCTCATGAACAAGGGTGGAGAAAGTTTTCAAATCCTGCCCGAAAGGTGATTTCACACAGCAACTGTGAAATCACCTTTCAGGATGGATTTGTACAGTTTCACTGCCCTTGTTCATGAGGTGGTGTCCAAAAAAAGCCATGTTGAAAATTTGAAGAAAAAATATTCAAAAATGAACAAGTTATGAAGACTAGTTCAAAACCCATTGAAATATATTGAACGCTAACTTAATTTCCTCAGTTCCTTATCTGGCATTGAAGAGTGAAGATCGTCTCTGGTCCAGCGAGGATTACGGCATTGGACACCCACTAGGTAGGTAAAGGGTGGGCTGGGAGGCGAGTGCTGACTGGGAGGGTTATGGCGGTGGTGTGCCAGCAGCAAAACAGACATTGAAGGATAGGTTTTATTTCTTACAGAGTGGGCTCTCAGACATCACACAGTGAAAATAGGCGGGGCAAAGGGCACTAGCCAGACCCGGGAATTGGGAATTCCAGTGTCAGAAAATTAATAGTAAGGGGTTGTGTCGGTGGTGGGTGCTGAGTGGGAGGGTCAGTTGGGGGCTGGTAATGGTAGCGGTGTGCCAGCAGCAGCAACAACAGACATCAATGGACTTTTTTTTTATTTTAAAATTTTTTTTTGTTTTTACAGTGTGTATAAAGCGGGATAGTTTTCTTTATTTCAGGTACCAACACCAGTGATTGTTCATCCTAATGTCGGTGTTATGTTTGGTGTCACCAGAGGTGGGCTCCCAGTATCACACACGCACAGTAGAACGTGCAGGGTGGGGGTACTAGTTGGCACAGGGGATTGGGCATCCCGGTGTCAGACGATTAAGAAGGGGTAAGCAATGAGAGGTGGGAGCGATATTTGGCACAAAGCAGAAGAGATTGTTTTTATGTTGGGGGTGGACCACAGCAGGCTGATCATGATGTTGATCAGCTCTGCTTACTGGGCCATGTTATGCAGATCAAAGGAAAGAGCCACTGTATGATTCTGCCTGCTCTTTTATTCAAACTACATGAAGTTTCCACCCAACAAGACCAGAACAGTGTCATGATCAGCCTGGCTGATGATTGGTCTGACACCGTTGAGCCCCCTGCAGATTGCAGTATTGGCACGACAGTAATACACCACTCAAAACCCACCATCATACCAATATGTTCACCCTTGTGCACATGCAAGGGCAAATATAAAAAGGGCCTTAGGAAATCCAGTCAAGAGATCTGTGGAAAGATATGGTCAGCTCCGCATCAGCAGACAAAGATGAATGACTTAGCTAGAGTTCCAGAGCTACAGAGTTGCTGTAAGTAGCTACACCACTACCAAACAGGAAGAGAGCAGAAGAGAAGCCAGCACAGAGTATCCAGATAAAATTCAATTTTAATGTAATCAAATTAAAAATCAACTTACAAGTTCAGCAGGCATCCATAAATACAATTATTCACAGAGGGTGCAATGAGTGCAAAAGCAGTGCAGTGCAGAGCCCACAGTGACCAACGTTTCACTCAAGAGCTTTCTCAAGACTCTTGAGAAAGCTCTTGAGCAAGTGAGTTGGTCACTAATGAACTCAAAACTATTATTCTTGTCATTATATGTTTAGTGAGAAGGACATGTGAGTTATACACACTAGCTTGCAAGTAACCCTTATAGACTTTCACCAGGACAGAGTAACCCTAATAACACTACCAACTTTCATGCCCAAGGTCAATTTAGAGTTTCACATGGCCCAGTCTATCGAGCTTCCGGCCACAATGCCAGGGGCAGACACACTGGCCCAACCGGAGCCTTACACCCCTGGAATACAAAGACTTCTAACAACCTACATAAAGAGAACCAGGGACTCTCGTAAATCTGACAGACTGTGTGGTACAAACAAAACAGAAAAGACAGCCAGCCTCTAAATCCACTATAGCAACATGGCTGAAGAGCACCATCATAAAATCCTACAGGGCCACAAACATATCTCCGCCTAAGCATATAAAACCTCACTCAACAAGCACTGCGGCCACATCACAGGCAGAATGCAACCTAGCCACAGCAGACGAAATCTGTGCCGCAGCAACATGGTCTTCTGTATACACTTCTATAAAGCATTACAGGTTGGATATGATTTCCTCAGAATGAATGAACTTTGGTACAGCAGTCCTCAAAGCAGCATTAGAAAGACCACACTGTCACGAGTAGTCTCCACCTCCTTAACAAGGTTTACACACTGCTTTTTTAAAGACCCAGGTTTGGAGTGTGTCAGAGATTTCTCCGCACAGTGTTAGTTTACCCACCTGGTAAAGGTGATTGTGGGAAAATATCTCGGAGGCACTCCACATCCCACCTGGAAGAGAGGCAAATCGTGACTCCGATGGCACATTCAAACACTAAGAGGAGGTGCTTTCTTTCACTGGCATGCTGCACAGTCTGGTACTTCATTAGGCTGTACATAACAGGCAATAAATAAGATATTTCTTGGATACTTAACTGTAGCGTATTTCTGTTCTTCAGGGTAGCCATAACAGTCTAACAATAATTTCTCCAAGTATACACATACAGCTATGGAAGACGTTGAACTGACCATAGATGGACAGAGGAGGGGTATTACAATGGCTGGACTGTTTTGAAAGTCACATGCATCATCAGCATATCAGGTGACTAAAAGACCCAGTCTGTAAGGTTTGGAGTGCCTCAAAGATATTCTCCCACAATCACCTTTACCAGGTGAGTAAACTACAATTTTCCCTAACTCCCTCCACTTTACTTCCCTAACATTCTTCAGCTTGACCCTGAGGTGTATGCCAATCTCTCCAAAATCTGCCATCCTGCAGTCTAGGATCTTGATTCTGCAGTTTAGGTACTTCGACCCTATTACAATATTCGACCATACAGAAAGGTGGTTGCTGCTGCCCAATGGTTCCCCTATCCTTATCTCTGTCTGTGAGTACCAGCTCCAGAACTGATGCCTCAATAGTGGGTTCCCTGACCCCTTGAACTAGAAAGTAAATGTTTTACCAGGAAGAAGCTCCATTGAGTGGTGCACATTTTCAAGGAGGTCCTCCTTAGGACAGCTAAAAATATAAACACATCAGACACATATAATATGTACGGTACACAAAGAGTCAAAGGTAAAATACAATGAGAGGAAATAGTAATACATAGGACATATACAGTGTGCCAAATGGCCAATGTATGCAAAAGAATATATACAGTAAATACAGGTTACTCACCTGTACCAGTAGTTCTAGGAGTGATATATGTTGTTCATCCACACTTATTGGCAGGTTCCTTGACGCTTTAAATGTTGCCGGAAGGTCTTCAAGCTGGCTCCTCCCACCCAGGTGGTAAAATCCTCGGCTTCGCCCCATGATGCCAGATCTAGCCCACTAGAAGCCAGATTGCATGTCGAAGCCGGGGAAGTCGGGTGGGTTGTGTGGATGAACAACACATACCACTCCTAGAATTCCTGTTACAGGTGAGTAAATTGCAGCTTATCTGTTAGGTAGGAAAATGGGCAGACTAGGTGGGCCAAGCGGTCCTTATCTGCCGTCAAATTCTATGTTTCTATGTTAAACTGTATTTCTAGAGATGTGGGTATGTTTTACAAGCCACACTTATTGGCAGGCTCCTAGCAGTTCTCCGGGAGGAGGGAGGCAAGGCATGTACCCCCTACTTAGGGAATAAGGACTGGAGAACCGAGGTCCCAAAGCCAGCATCTCGGCGAGACTCCAGGTCAATGTGGTAATGGGAAATGAAGGTGTGTGCTGACTTCTAGGTAGCAGCCCTGCAGATTTCCTGGATAGCAGCGTCCCTAGAAGCAGCCACCAAAGCAGCGGTATGGTGGGTAGAATGAGCTCTTATCCTCTTGGGAGGCTTCATGCCCGCCAACCTATAGCAGAGATCTATGCAGGAGGTGACCCACCTGCCTATCGTCCACTTGGCTGCAGGTCTGCCAGGTGCGGCTTCAGTGTAGGTGACAAACAGCTGGCAAACCTCTCCCCGAACTTCAGCCGTCGCTCCCTCTAATAAGAGAGCCTCTTCTAGAGTCCAAGGTATGCAGCCTATATTCAGCCTCTGAGGTGTGATTGGAGTCGAACACTGGCAAAGTCAACACCTGGTTAACGTGAAACTCTGACACCACCTTGGAAAGGAATTTCGGGTGGAGGTGCAGGACAATCTTATCCCTGTGGAAGACCAGATAAGGAGACTCAATGGAAAGCGCCTGGAGCTCTCCCATCCTTCTGGCTTGACGTCATAGCCACCAAGAAGGCGGCCTTCCACGACAGATAAGAGATGTCACACCTGTGCATTGGTTCAAATGGCTTGCCCATTAGCATAGCCAATACCATACAGAGCTGGAGGTTCTCGCACTGGAGGGGATATGTGATCAAGGCCTTTGAAAAAGCGCCTGACCCCCTTCTCCTGCGCCACCGACTGCTTGCCGGCCCGCACCCGGTAAGCAGAGATGGCTTCCAGGTGCACCTTAAGGGTTGTCGACTGAAGCTCTAGCTGAGAAAGAGACCACAGGTAGTCCAGAATGCTAGCCAAGGAACAGGAAGAAGGGTCCAACCCTTTGTCCTGATGCCAAATGGAGAATCTCTTCCATTTGAAGGCATAGCATTTTCTGGTAGACTCCTTACGGGATGCCTTAACTACGTTAAGGACCTCATCGGAAAGACCCAAGGCCTGGAACTCTAGCCACTCAGGAACCAGGCCGTCAGGTGCAGGGATTGAAGGTCCGGGTGGAGAACCTTCCCCTTGTCGACTGAGAGCAGGTCTGGGCAGGCTGGAAGCCGCCTCGGGAGCCTGGAGCGGAGGCTGAGGCAATCTGGGTACCAGTACTGGCGGGGCCAGTCTGGGGCTACCAGAATCACCTGCGCCTTGTCCCTCTTCACCTTGAGAAGTGCCTCATGGATCAAGGGAAAAGGAGGGAAGGCGAAGAAGAGGCCCGGGTCCACGGCCTTGAGAAGGCAACCCCCTGCAGCGAGCCCTGCTGAGGGGGGCGGGGCATGAAACAGCCTCAGCTTCGCATTCCCCCTGGAGGCGAACAGGTCCACCTGAGGGGTGCCCCAATGGGAGAAAAGATCTAGTACTACCTCTGGCAGGAAAGACCACTCGTGAGATGCAGTACCTATCCAGCTGAGGGCATCTGCCAGACTGTTTGAGGCTCCTGCCACATGGATGGCTAGGAGATCCGCCTCCAGGCTGATCACAAGAGACCAAGTGTGGAGAGCCTCCTTGCACAGGGGCAAGGACTGTGTCCCACCCTGTCGGTTGAGGTAGTACATTGTCGTGGTGTTGTCCGTCTGGACCTGGATCACTTGACTCTGTACAAAACGGAGCGAAGGCGATGAGGGCTAGTCGGACCACTCAACGCTCCAGCAGGTTGATGTGGCATCGAGACTCCTGAGGGGACCAGAGGCCGTGGGCTCTGAGCTCCCTCAGATGGGCACCCCAACCCATCAAAGAGGCATTGTTCATCAGAGTGACCGTCGACTCGGGGCGGACAACCGGGATACCCTCCTGCAGATGAGCTGGAACGAGCCACCACTGTAGGCCGTTCCACATCTCCTGGGCCACCGTCACTGGCTGGTCCAGAGGACCGGAGTGCTGTGACCATTGGTGGGCCAGCCCCCATTGCAGGGGATGTATATGCCAGTGGGCCCAAAGGACCACGCTGGTGCAGGCCACCATGAGGCCCAGAAAGCACAGGAAGTGCCAGGCAGGGCGCAATTGCCCAACCAGAAATGATTGGGCAAAGGAGGAAAGGACCTTGGCCCTGTCCACCGGGAGCCGGGCTCTGGCTCAAAGAGAGTCGAGCTCTGCCCTGATGAACTGAATCACCTGCAATGGCACAAGTTCCGACTTGGTCTCGTTGATCAGGAGGCCAATCTAAGAGCAGACCTGGAGAGCCAGATCCCTGGACTGGTCCACCTCCAACCTGGAGGGGGCTACAATCAGCAAGTCATCCAGGTAAGGGTACACCCAGAATCCTTGGCGCTGCAGGAATGTTGTCACCACTGCCATGCATTTGGTGAAGACCCTGGGAGCTGGACAGAGGCCGAAGGGCATGTCCCAGAACTTGTAAAGGGATCCCTCTTCTCTGAAGCGGAGGAATCGCTGATGAGACGGATAGATTGGGACATGAAAAAATGCATCCTGAAGGTCCAAGGAACAGAACCACATGCCTAGCTCCAAAGATGGAATGATCTGAGCCAGACTGACCATCCTGAAGGTGCGAGACCTTAGGAACTTGTTCAGGTCATGTAGGTCGAGAATGGGGCACCAGCCCCCCATCAATTTGGGGACCAGGAAGTATCTGGACATAAACCCTGGGTCTGGAGTGGGGTCTGCCACCACGCTGATCACCTCCTCTCGGCCGCGACAGAGGCTGCGGAACCCTAGCCCCCTGGGGGCGGCGGCTCGATGGGGGGACTGCTCAAATTCCAGAGGCAGACCCCTGCCTACCACTTCAAAACCCAGCAGTCCGTGGTGATAGCGGACCAGGCGGAAGGAAGTGGCGGCCGCCCCACCAAGGGGGAACCCGGGGAGGAGTGACGAGGTTGGGGGCAACACCCCTCAGCCTGTCACTGGGCAGGCTTGGAGGAAGGACCGGCCAAGGAGCTGCCTGGGCCTTTTCCTCTAGGCTTCCTGCTGGAAGAAGCAGCAGGCTTGGCTTTGGGGTGCCAAGCGTGAGATTGCTGGCACTGATGCTGGTGTTGCTGGGCTGGACCTGCCGCAGGGGCAGAAGGCCGAAAGGGCTTACGCTGCTGCTGGCGGCCCTTGTCCTTCTGGGCAGACGTGACCGAGTCCAAGGTGGCATTGGATTTCTCGATCCTCTGCAAATGACCCTCCACCCCGGGCCTGAATAAGTCGGTACCCAGGAAGAGCGTCTGCCAGCTTGTGCTGGGTATCAGCCGTGAAGGTGGAGATCTGCAGCTAAACTCTGCGGCGCATGGCCACTGTGGCTGCTACTGACCGACACACGAATCAGCAATGTCCAACGAAGTCTGGAGCTGCTGTTTAGCTACCGCCCTTCCCTGATCCCACACCTGCTTGACCGTCGTCTGAAGGTCAGCCGGGAGATGAGGAATCACCTCATCCAGGGAGCCCAAATGGGCGTGTGAAAAGTGTGCCATCAGAACGGCCGAGCTAGCCTGATGAAGGCCTAGGGAGGAAGCAGCATATACCTTCCACCCTGAGTAATCCAACTTTTTGGATTCCTTATCAGGTGGTTTGTCCACATCCTGAGCGTTTCCGGAATGCTGGAAAACACTATCGGTCACTAACCCTTCCGCAGAGGGGTGCTCCAAGAAACAGGAAAATGAACCGGTAGGGACCGCATACTTTCGAGCCATCCTGGCCGAAAGTGCGGGACAAGATGCTAGCCGCTGCCACAACTCCAGGGCCGGGCCAACAATGGCTTCGGCCACCAGAAAGGCCTCCATAGGGGAATCCCCTCGGTCCAGTATCTCCGTAAGGGGATACTTGGCCTGTTTCTGAACTGTTTCAAGCTGTATCCCAGTAGACTCTGAGATGAGTCGAAGCATTCCCAAAAACGAGGATGGGCTCTCGTCCACCGACTGACCCCCTGTAGATTCCAGGTCTACCAGCCTGGAGAACAGAGAGGAGTCATCGTCAGACTACGAGGAGTCTGCGAACAGCTGCCGAGTGCCTGAGCCACCCTCCACCTGCCGAGGTTAATCGGGAGTGAGGGTGACCGACAACCTATGGGGCAAGCCCTGACCCAACTGAGAATCCTTGGTCAGGACCCAAATCTTAGGTTGTGGAGGCGGAGGTTCCACCACAATGGGTGGAGCAGTCGGTTTCGTCCGAACAACCGGCGCCGGTGGCAGCTCCTCGGCTACTACGAGTGGTTGTTTCGGTCACTCCAGTGACAGAAACTTAATGGCCGGAGAAGGCGACGAAGTTGGCTTGTTACCGGACAGTAAGAGCTGCTGCCACATCAAGTCCTCATAGCGCCGACGAAACTTGCGCCGGAGCCTATCCTCCAAAGAGGACGAAGAGGATGAGCGGCGGCGCAGCTTTCCATGGTGCCAAGACCGAGACCGCCGACGTCAGCGGGACCAGCTGGACCTGGAAGAGGACCGAGACCTTCAGGGATTCCGACGGTGGGTCAGAGGGGAATGGGGGAAACCCGCCCTTCCTCCAGTACAGGGACCTTAACCAGGGACTCCGGCACATTAGGTACAGGCAAGTCCTCAGTAATCACCAGGGGAACTGGTGAAGTAAGGTTGTCGGCATCA
Organism: Neoceratodus forsteri; assembly: GCA_016271365.2. Classification (NCBI taxonomy): domain Eukaryota; kingdom Metazoa; phylum Chordata; order Ceratodontiformes; family Ceratodontidae; genus Neoceratodus; species Neoceratodus forsteri. The sequence goes on from CM057450.1 coordinate 1,810,634,854, forward strand.
CCAGTCGACAAACAGTCCGACGAGTCAAGAAAAATCTTAACCGCATCGACAGTCCTCTCAGCCTACTGACCTTACGGGGACACTGTGAAGCCAGCAGTCTTAGCCGCAACCTCGACCAAAGTCAAAAGTCGATGGTCCAGTGAAGGGGATCTCTCCGGCTCCCACGAACGTCAACGGTGGGACTTACCTTTTGAGTCCTTCTTCTTGGACCGACTGGAATGTCCCGATGGTCCTTCTCCCTTGGAGGAGAGGGATTGACAAAGCTCTTTAAAGGAAGCTGTATAGGAAGAGCCAAAGGAGAGTGGGATAAATGCCACGGCCGAGGAGGAAGAAGAAGCAGCCTGGGCCGTCTCCTCCTCAAAGGCAATCATCTGCTCCAACTGTTTCATGGAGCCCGCCGCCGCAGACACCGTCCAATGGGCCTCCTTCAACTTGACCAGCGGATACCATTTTTCAGGGCGCCCAAGAAGATGTCGAGCAGCGTGGTCCTCCAAGACCGAAGCCAAGAAGGAGCGACACAATTTGCAAGCCCACAAATAGTGGCCAAGCCGGGAGTCAATTTGTCCATCGTAGCCACAAGGGAAGACGAAGACTGGAGTCTTGTAAACTTTAGAATTAGCTTCGGGTTAACCAAAGAGTGTGGATCCAGGCCTAAAATGCAGAGCACTAAGGAGGGAACCTGAGCTTCCAAGCGGTAAGGAAGATCTGGCGTCATGGGGTGGAGCAGAGGGTTTTACCACCCGGGTGGGTGGGAGGAGCCAGCTTGAAGACCTTCTGGCAACATTTAAAGTGGCAAGGAACCTGCCAAATAAGTGTGGATTGAACAACATATCCACGTCCCTAGAATGATATATACGGCAATACTATAAACAGGCTTATGGTGATCATATTCTCCAAAACAACGGGACTATCCATCGTAATAGTAACTGTTTCAGGTACATATAGGGTACTGTAGCCTAATATAGTTGCATATGTCAACACAGTGGTAATCCAACAAGGTTTTGAAGGCATTACGGTTAACTGGTGTGCAAAGCTTAAAGATCAAATGGAAATATATTTTAAAAATTAACCCATTTCCTGATATATGGACAACAATGCTCCATATATTACAAATTAACTGCAGGAATTGTAATTTCGTATGTATAAATGCTATTTTATTGCCACTTTGATGGCTTCACAGAAAGGCCCTCCAACTTTACATAGATACATACACACTGTCAGCCGATAAGGGCCTACGGCCCACCCAGCCTACCCATTTGAGCTTGTAAGTTTACTTTATGTTTTCTTAGAAGTCTGTTGCCCCTTACCCCTGACATCCAGAATTCCCATATGTCTATCCCATGCATTCTTAAATCCCGTGATTGTTTCAGCCCCCACTGCTTCCTCTGGCAGGGTGTTTCACTAGTCCACCACTCGCTCTGTGAAGAAATTCTTCCTCACATTTCCTCCGGATTGCCCTCCCTCAAACTTCATCCCGCCCTCTAGTCCTGGAACATCTTTTTCGCTGAAAAATAACGTATTCCTGCACTCTGTTCCTTCCTGTAAGATACTTGTATATCTCTATCATATCCCCTCTCTCCTTCCTCTCCTCTAGGGAGTACATATTCAAGTCCTTCTACCTGTCCTCATAGGACTTGTGATGCAATTCATGTATCATCTTTGTTGCCCTCCTCTGAACCTTCTCTATCCTGTCGATGTCCTTATGTAGGTAAGGTCTCCAGAACTGTACACTGTACTCCAGGTGGGACCTCACTAGTGTCTTGTATAGTGGAATTATGACCTCCCTTTTCCTGCTGGTGATGCCCCTGCCTAAGCATCCCAGCATCCTATTTGCTTTACCTGCTGCCTTGTTGCACTATTTACCTACCTTGAGGTCATCAGAGATAACCCCAAGACCCCTTTCCTGCTTGGTGCATGCTATATCCTCACCCCCAAACTGATAAGTTGTTCCAGGTTTTGTGCCCACATGCATTATCTTGCACTTCTTTACATTGAATTTCAACTGCCAAACTCCTGACCATGCTTCAAGTTTCTACAGGTCCCTCCTCATTCTGTCTACAGCATCTGGTGTGTCCACTCTGTTACAGAGCTTTGTGTTATCAGCGAACAATGAAATTCTGCTTTCTATGTCCTGTGCAATGCCACTAATGAAGACGCAGAATAGGACCGGTCCCAGCACTGATCCCTGTGGTACCCCACTGGTCACTCTTCCCTCTGTGGAGTGACAGCCATTTACCACCACCCTCTGTGTCCTGCCACCCAGTCAGTTACCTACCCACAGCACTAGTGTCTTGCCCACTCCCATATTCCCTAGTTTGTTTAATAGCCTTCTGTGTGGCACAGTGTCAGAGACATCGCTGAAGCCCAGATAGGCCACATCCACTGTCCTCCCTGGATCCACCTCCCTAGTCACCCAGTCAAAAAATTCAATGCTGTTGGTCTGACGTGACCTCCCCCTGGTGAAACCATGCCGCCTTCGGTTTTGTAGTCCTTTGGCAACCAGGTGTTCCACCAATCTCTCCTTCAGTAGTGCTTCCATGATCTTCCCCACTACAGAGGTCAGGCTGACTGGTCTGTAGTTCCGCGCTTCCTCTTTGTTCCTGCTTTTGTATAAGGGGACTACATCTGCTGTCCTTCAGTCTTTGGGTACCTCCCCTGTTTCCAGTGATCGACTAAACAGGATTGCCAGAGGTTCAGCCACATCCTCTCTTAGTTCTTTTAGGACCCTGGGGTGCATCCCATCTGGCCCCATTGCTTTATCAACTCTTATTCCTTCCAGTTCCTTCAAGACCCTTTCTCGTGTAACGGGACTTGTGTCTATTTCTGAGCTGTCCCCATCTCTTGTACTCCCCCTTCAGGCTCATTACCCTCCTCTTCCTCAGTAAAGACTGAGCAGAAATACTTGTTCAATATGTCAACTTTACTGTTGTCATCCTCCATGTGGCCCCATTCCTCCCTCTTCAGTCTCACTATCCCTCCCTTTGCCTTTCTTTTTTCACTTATGTACCTGTAAAAGGTTTTGTCCCCTCTACCCACTGATTTTGCAATGCGCTCTTTTGTCTGACCTTTGGCTTCCCTTACTGACCTCCCTTTGCTTCTCCTGGTACTACTCCCTATCCCCTTCTCCCTGTGTCTTTTTGTATTGTCTGAATGCAATTTTTTTGGCTTTCACTTTCTCCGCTACCTCCTTGGAAAACCATAATGGCCTCCTCTTCCTTTTCCCCTTGCTAACCTGCTTAATGCATAATCCTGTTGCTCTTGTAATCCCTGTTTTAAAGATTGCCCACTGTTCCTCAACCCTGGATTCCTGCCCCATTCCCATTAATACCTCTTTCAAGCATCTCCCCATTTTCCCAAAGTCTGCCCCACTAAAATCCAGGATACGTGTTTTTATGCGGTTTGGTTTTGCTCCTTCTGTGATATCAAACCACAGTGACCGGTTGTCACTGTTCCCCAGGTGCTCCCTCACTGTTACCCTATCACACTGTCCCTGTTTGTGAGCACAAGGTCCAGTATTGCCTTCTGCCAAGTCAGTTCCATGATCAGTTCCTTGAGAAAGGTACCTTGAAGGAAGTCCAGGACAAATCTGCTCCTGGTTGATGCTGCTGCTGAAAGACTCCAGTCCACATATGAAATATTAAGGTTTCCAACCGGCATCACCTCATCCTTGTCTGCCATCCTTTGGATAGCTAGCATCAGCTCCCTGTCTGTTTCTTCCTCCTGGGCTGGTGGTCTATAGACCACCCCCTGTGCAGATGGCTGGCCCCATTTTCCTTTCCAGTTTAACCCACAGTATATCTCCCCCATTTCGTTCCTCCTGGATCTCTGTGGCCTTTATGCCATCTTTCACACAAAGTGCCACTCCTCCTCCCTTCCTACCTGCCCTGTCTCTTCCATGAATATGTTGTAGCCAGGTATGGCCATCTCCCAGTCATGGTTATCATTACACCAGGTCTCTGTGATGGCCACAATGTCCAAGTCCAACTGCACCATGACAGCCTCCAGATCCTCCATCTTGTTGCTAAGGCTCCTGGCATTGGCACACCATGATTTGAACTCCCTGGACTGTTTAGCTGTTCTACTCCAGCCCCTTCCCTGGTTGTCCTTTATCCCTGGTTCTTCCTACTCTCTGCCCTTCTGTTGAATTTTGCCCCCTTTCTGCCTATCCACCTCTTGGGTGCTTATCTCCATCTTTTGTACACTGCTTTGTAGAGATATCTACTCCTCCAGTTCACTGGTTCCACTGCTAGCTGTGGGGGGTGGGCAATGAGGTACCCTCCTTGCTGGCCTGCCACACCCCTTGGCTAGTTTAAATGTTTGTCATGTAGCATTTAAACTTATCGTTGAGTGCTTGGATTCCCCTGCAGGATGGATGCAGGCTGTCAGGCTCAAACAAGCCTCCATCCCTCAAGAAGGTGACAGAAGTAGCTACTTGCTTGAGACCCCTCCCCAATTTCCTAAACTCTTCCTGAACTTCCTTAGGCTCCCCATTTGCCACATCATTAGTACCTAGGTGGATAATGGCATCCAGCTCACCCTCTCATCTTGCCTTCTCGGCAGTCCCTAGGATCTTCCTCCCATCCCTCCATGCCGTTGCACCTGTAGGCACCTCACCTTCCTGTCCTCCCTCCTGTGTTCCTAGCTGGATCCCTCTTATGATAGAGTCCCCACCAGGATTGCTGCCTCCTCCTCTGGGGTCTTGCTCTCCCACTGAGGTCACCTTCTTGGTTCACCTCCACATCCTTCCCTTTCACTTCTGAGTACCTCTGTTTGGTTGTCCCCATTTGCCAGTCAGCATCGAGTTCTGGAGTGGAATAGGATCTGGGACCAACTAGCGGAATCTTGGTGGGTGGTGATGTCATTTAAGCAAGAATGACATAATTTTCCTCAAGGTCATGACAATTTAGCATACACACAATACATCAGATTATAAAATGGCAAAATCAGTTGTCATTTCAAACAGTATTAAATAAACTATAAGTTAATAAACGCTAGTAAAATTTACAGGCTGAGCAGTAAAACTTTGGTGACAGTATTAAACAAGAGAAGGGGTGTCCAAACATCATCAGGTCATGTAAATTTTTTCCCATTTTCCTGACTTAACTAACCTACTTGCAGTTCTACTTTGAGTCATCTCATTTTCTGAGATTCTACCACACACTTAATATTTAATAGTTTTCTATTATGGGTCTTCTCTTCCCAGAATTTGTACCATTGCTTTTGTAACTATTCCAAAATATTTACTTATATCATTCACCTCTTCCTAATTTGTAATTTTACCCTGTCCCCTGCTAAGGTTAGACATTTAGTCATCCTTCCCAAAATGTGCACCTCTTTTACTGCAACCTCACAATATTTTTATTTTCACCCCTCCTCTCTCTCAGTTTGCACTTTTACTGCTGTACCCAACCAAATATGAACCCCATATTCTGCAATCTTCTCTCAAAAGTATTACTTTAGCCCCCAGTGTATATGTGTGTATTTACACATGCACTTCTCCCAACTGAACACCATTTGCACCCTCTCCAAATCTGTACTCCCGTCCTGCCCAAAATCTGCCCTTGTGACCCTCCCAAAATTTGAGCTTGCGCTTAAAATTTTCACTTGTACCCCTGCACTTGTCCTGAAATAGAAACACAGAAACATAGACTTTGTCGGCAAATAAGGACCGCTTGGCCCATCTAGTCTGCCCATTTCCCTACCTACAGGATAGGCCACAGATCCTAGTTAACCAACAGCCTATTTCTTCCTACCCTCCACAAGAATTGCCTTATGTCTGTCCCATGCATTCTTGAATTCTCCCACAGTTTTAGACCCCACAACCTCCTCAGGAAGGCTGCTCCATGCATCCACTACCCTTTCTGTGAAATAATACTTCCTCACATTGCCCTGAACCCCTCCTTCTATCTTTTAAATTGTGTCCCTTGTTCTTGCAAGTCTCTTTTTCTGAAAGATGCTACCCTCTTGGACTTTGTTGATTCCACTGGGTACTTAAAAGTTTCTATCATGTCCCCTCCCCTCCCTTCTTTCCTCAAGGTATACATATTAAGCTCCTTAGTCTCTCCTCATACGGCTTCTCTTGCAGACCCTGCACCATTTAGTGCCTCCTCTGGACTACCTCTATCCTGTCTATGTCCTTGCGGAGATGGGGTCTCCAGAACTGGACACAGTACTCCAGATGGGGTCTCACCAACTGTCTATACAGAGGGATAACAACTTCCTGTTTTCTGCTGCTGATGCCTCTCCCTATACATCCCAGTATACCCCCAGCCCTCCCTACTGCCTTCTCACATTGCTTGCTAACCTTAAGGTCATCTGATATGATTACCCCCAGGTTCCTTTCCTTTTTTGTTGTTGTTACTACCTCCCAACCCATTATGTATTCTTCCCCTGGGTTCTTGTTTCCCAGGTGCATTATTTTGCACTTCTTTGCATTGAATCCTAGCTGCCATACTTCTGACCATTCCTCCAACCTTGCCAAGTCCCTTTTCATCCTTTCCACGCCTCCTTTACCCTGTTTGTACAAATTTGTACCTATACCACTGCATCCCACCCAAAAACTGTATTTGCCCCAGAATACTTCCCAAAATTTGCACTTGGACCCCTGCACCCTCCTAAAATATGTACTTGTACCCCTCCCAAAATTTGTATTTGTACTCCTACATCCCTCCCAAAATTTGTGTTTGTACCTCTGCTCCTTCCCAAAATTTATACTTGTACCCTGACATCCCTCACAAAATTTTACTTGCACCCCTGCTCAAGAACTTGTACTTTTACCTCTGCACCCCTATCAAAATTTGTACTTGTACCCCTCCCCCTCCCAAAATGTGTACTTGTACCCCATCCCCTCAAAATTTGCACTTGTACCCCTACATGCCCTCAAAAAATCTGTACCTGTATCTCCTCGTACCTCCAAAAATGTGTACTTTCATCCCTGCACCCCCCCAAAATTTGCACTTCATAATCTACATCCCTTCCAAATATGTACTTGTACCCCTACTCCTCTCCCAAAATGTGTTCATGTACCTCTGTATACCTCCCAAGCATCCCTCCCAAAATGTGTACTTGTACCCCTAAACCTCTTCCAAAATGTGTGCTTGTACCCCTTTATCCCTTCCAAAATCTGTGTATACCCCTCTAAAAATTTAAACTTATACCTCTGTAAGCCTTCCAAATTTGTACTTGAACCCCTCCAAAATTTGTAACTGTACCCCTCACGCCTCCCAAAATTGTACTTGGTACCTCTACACCTTTTCAAATTTGTAACTGTACCCTGCATCCCTCCCAAAGTTTGTATTTGTACCTCACACCTCCCAAAATTTGTACTTGTACTCCTCCCAATATTTGACTTCTATCACTGCACCCCTTCTAAAATGTGCACTTGCATGGCTGCACCAATCTCAAAGTTTGTACTTTTACCCCTGCACCCCTCCCAAAACTTTTACTTGTTTTCTCCCAATCACCCCAAATCTGTATTTGTACCCATCCCAAAATTTGTAATTGTACCCCTATACCCCTAAAGTTTAAACTTGTACCCCTGCACCACTCCCAATTTTCTACTTGCACCCTACACCTTCCAAAGCTGTCTGCTTGTCCTGCATACCTCCCAGAATTTTCACATGTACCCCAAACCACTCCTAAAATTTGTATTTGTAACACACTCCTCCCATAATTTGTATGTGTACCACTGCCCCTCCCAAACATTGTATGTTCCTGTATCCCTGCACACCTTCCCAAATTTGTACAGTACTTGCACCATTGCAGCTCTCCCAGAATGCATACTTGTACCCCTGCAAACCTCCCAAAATGTGTACTTGCACCCCTCCCAACATCTGTAGCACACCTTGCAAAATCTGAACTTGCACTCCTGGATCCCTCAACAAAATTTGTACTTACACCACTGCAACCCTTCAAAAATGTGTACTTGTATCCCTGCACACATCCCAGAATTTGTACTTGCACCCCTACACCACTCCCCAAATTTGTAAATGTACCCCCACACTCCTCCCAAATTTCTGTTTGTACCCTTCCACCCCTCCAACAATTTTTTGGCCCAACTGTTTAACCAGGAGTGGAACACTAAGCTGAAAGCTTGTTTACAGGTGTGACCAGGGAGCACAGGGAAGTTAAGTGACTTGCTCAGGGTCACATAGTATGCAAGTGGGGGCTGTGGGATTGAAACCCAGGTCTCCAGATTTGCGGATCAGAGCCTTAAACCACTGAAGCGATACTGCCTCAATTGGTACATGTACCCTGTACACCTCCCAAAATTTGTAGCTTGTACCCTGCATCCCTCCCAAAATGTGTACTTGTACCCCGCAACCCTCCCAAAATTTGTACTTGTACCCTGCAACCCTCCCAGAATCTGCACTCTGCACCCCACCTAAAATCTGTATTTGCATCCCTGCAGAAGTTGGCATCCTCCCTAACTTTGTTTCCTACCAACTCTTATTTCTTAAACTGTACAAAGGGCTGAAGTGCAGACTTGGGGAGTAGTGTGTGAAGGTACAGTATATATGTTTGGAGCAGTGTGGGGGCAAAGTGTGCTGATTTATGGAAGGGTGTAGTGGTAGATGTGTAAACTGTGTGAGGATTACAAGAGAATGAGTGCAGATTTTTAGCAATCTTGCACATTTGCTATCTGTGCAAGGAATTGGGTAAAATGTTTAGTAAAGTGTTTGGCTTGTACAATGAATTTTGGGAGGGGTACAAGAGAAGGGGTAGAAATCATGGGGAGAGTGGTGGTGGGGTAAACAGTTTTTAGAGTGTAGCACAGAGGTAAAACTTTAGAAGGTGTTAGGGGCAGGGCTGCAAATTATGGGAAGTAAGTGGACAGGAGGTACAGATTTTGTGTTAGGTGAAGGGGTGGGACAAACCTGTGGAAGGTTGCAGGTTTGTGTGAGCTGTAAAGGGTAGGTACAAGTCTCAGGAATCATGTTGTAGGGATACCAATTTTTTGGAGAACTATATACGGTATCAGTTTAGGATATGCACAGATGGAAACACATCTTGGGTGAGTGGAGACGGGGTAGAGTGGGAGTACAAATTGTGGAAGTGGTGGAGGGGTTAGTATGCAAATATTGGGACGGGTGCAGAGTAAGAGTACACAAATAAAGGGTGAGGGGGCAAATTTAGAGAGGAATGCCAAATTTTAAGCGTGCAGAAGTACATCTTTCAGAGGGTGTATGGTAAGTATACATTTCAGGACGTATGTGAGAGAAGGGGTACAGGCTATAAAAGAGTGGTGCTCTGAGAGGTAGCTTGGCAGAAGACACCAGGAGAAAGGACTGCTGTGTGACTGAACTTCTCTGCTGGGACCATATTGCCGTCCTTCACACCCTACCCAAAGCTAGTTCTATTTTTATAGGCACAGAATTTGACTGACAACAGGAACTTCCTGTTTAGGGGCAGGAAGTGCGTGATCACAGAACCACCAAGGACCCACCATCCTAGAAGGGCAAGAGTAGCTCTCCAGCCTCTAGCTGCTGGAGGTCTGCCTCTGAGCAAGTAAGTGGTCTACTGCGAAATATAGGATATTCTTGTCTCAGAACAGGACAATCAGGAGCTTAAGGGCACACAGGCAGAAAGTAAGGAGAGAGAGAAAAAAACAGAGGAAAGAGTAAGGATTGCAAACAGTTAAGGGCCAGAAATAAGACATGATTGGAGTGGTGCAGTGCAGTGGCTGTGGAGCAGCAGTCTGGGAGATGTTCTGGAGGATGCGGTGTTGTCCCATCTGCAGGCACTCTCTGGGCTGAGGGAGGAGGTTGCTCATCTCCAGGCTGAGTTGGCCAGGATTTGTGGGACCCTCTTCCATCCAGGGACCACCAGTGCCACTGCCGTTGCCTCAGAGGATGCCAAGAAAGAGGAGCGTTGGACCACAGTGGGCTCAGGGAGGTGAGGTGAGGTGGTGGAACAGAGGCATCCCTCCATTGTACCTCTCCACAATTCCTATGCCATTCTGGCAAAGTGTGGTTCCTCTATGGAGGCACCCACAGTGGAGACCAAGGAGGATGATGGGAATCTCCACAAAGGAGACCCACAGGAGGGTGGCAGGGACCCGCAGGGAAGGAAACAACTCTGGTGGGGGACTCCATTGTTAGGAAGGTAGAACTGGGGAGGAAGAGGAGAGGAGGTAAGGTGCCTGCCTGGCGCCATGGCTTGCAGGGACAGGAAGCAACCTCAGGATTGCCTGAGCAGCTGCACAGGGAGGGAGTTGGATGTCATTGTCCACCTAGGGACAAATGACCTGGCTAAGAAAGGGATTAGAGAAGTGCAGGAAGAGTTTGTGGAATTGGGAAGGGGCCTTAGTCATAGCATGCATGGTAACCTTCTCGGAGGTGCTACCCATCTATGGCATAGGAGAGGCTAGGTGTTCCGCTCATGGGATTCAGTCAGTGGTTGAAAAACTGGTGTGGGGTGCAGGGATTTGGCTTCATTGGGGCCTGGGGTTCCACCTGGAGTGATGCAAGCCTATACTGGCATGATGGGCTGCATCTGTCCGGGAGGGGAACCAGGATCCTAGGTGATAGGTTTAAATGATTCACTGGCAAGCTTTTAAACTAGCCAAGGGAGGAGACACTGGAAAGGAGCAGGAAAATCCTAGCCCCCCCCCCAATAATCACGGTTGTAAGTGCGGCAAACACCAACATAGAGGTGTCGATAGGGAGAAGGGCAGGGGTAAATGGAGAAAGTGACAAAGGCAAGAAGGACAGGGATGGGGCAAAAGGGAGTATGGCCATCAGGAAATGGAGGGTAATGAGTACCAATGCCCGAGTCTGGGCAACAAGCTCCCTGAGCTGATGGCCTTAATGGAAGAGGGATGCCTGGATATCGTAAGAGTCACAGAAACATGGTACACAGAGAACCATGACTGGGATGTTAACATACCAGGGTACATAACCTACAGGAGAGACAGGCAGGGGAGAAGAGGGGGAGGAGTAGCTCTCTATGTAAAGGAAGGGATAAAAGCAACTGAACAAAAGAGTAAACAGGGAGGAGAGGAGGCACTGTGGGTCACCTTGGAGACTGGAAAGGGCACCACAATCCGGACAGGGGTTGTGTACAGATCCCCATGTCAGGGGGAAGGAATGGGCAAGGATATGATAGAAGGCATTCTTAGAATGGCAGAGAAAGGGGAGATACTGTTGATGGGAGACCTGAATATGCCAGATGTTAACTGGAGCACATTTGCTGCAGCCACATCCAAGAGCAGGGCCATTCTTGATGCCCTAGAGGTGGCAGGCATTAGACAGCTAGTTTCGGAACCCACTCGTGAGGGAGCAATCTTAGACCTCATACTCTCAAACGGGGGCAGTGAGAGGATCTCAGATCTAGAAGTGGGTTGCCATCTGGGGACAAGTGACCATCAAACAGTGTGGTTCACGTTAAACTCAGCTACAGAGTCAAGCCATACAAAAGTGAGGGTACTGGACTTTAGGAGGGCTGACTTTGGCAAGATGGGAGAGTGCCTCAGAAAAGCACTAGCAAACAGGCTAGAAGGAGGTGTGGAGCAACAATGGGGAATTATCAAACTGCCATCACAGAGGCAACAAGCCTTTGTGTAAAGCAAATGAACAAATCAAACGAAAGAAAAAGCCACTATGGTTCTCAAAAGAGGTGGCTGTGAAAGTCAGGAAGAAAAGTATAGCATTCCGGAAGTATAAGGAAACACAGAAGGAGCAGGACAGAGAGCTGTACCAGTTAAGGCAGAAGGAAGCAGGGAGGGAAGTCAGAATAGCAAAGGCCCAAACTGAAGAAAAGATAGCCAACTCAGTTAAGAAGGGGGATAAAACCTTTTATAGGTACATCAGCGACTGTAGAAAGACAAAGGGAGGGATAGTGAGGCTGAATAGAATGAACAGTGGGTGGGCAGAGGGGACAGTGAAAAGCAGGAATACTGAGCAATATTTCTGCTCAGTATTCACCAAGAGGAGGGGAAGTGCCTAATCCAATTAACAGAAGCACTCTTGATAGGGGGTCGATCCCAGTCCTTTCACAGAAGAAGGGTTCTGCAAGAACTCCTAAAACTGAAGGTGGACAAAGCAATGGGTCCTGATGGAATTCACCCAGAATTCTAAAAGAATTAAGGGAGGAACTAGTGAAACCACTGGCTACTCTTTTAATAAATCATGGGAGGATGGTGGTACCCGAGGACTGGAGGAAGGCGGATGTGATTCCCTTCACAAAAGTGGGTCCAAGACAGAGGCAGGAAACTACAGACCTGTCAGTCTGACCTCTGCAGTAGGGAAAGTGATGGAGTCACTTGAAGGAAAGAATAGTCGAGTACCTAGAGGCCAGTGGAGCACAGGACCCAAGGCAGCATGGGTTCACAGCAGGAAGGTCATGTCAGACGAATCTAATAGATTTCTTTGGGTGACTAAAGTAGTAGACCAGGGAGGGGCTGTGGACATGGCCTACCTAGACTTTAGCAAGGCATTTGACACAGTCCCACACAAAAGATTAATAGTCAAATTAACCAGCCTGGGAGTGGGACTCAGGGTGGTAGCCTGGGTAAAACATTGGCTGGACAACAGGACACAGAAGGTAATTGTAAATGGAGTCCATTCTGAAGAAAGGGCGGTTACTAGTGGGGTACCGCAGGGTTCAGTATTGGGTCCAGTCCTTTTTAATGTCTTCATCAGTGACATTGCAGAGGGACTGGAAGGAAAAGTATGCCTTTTTGCAGATGACACAAAGATCTGCAACAGGGTTGATACACAAGGAGGCGTGGAAAGGATGAAAAGGGACTTGGCAAGGTTGGAGGAATGGTCAGAAGTATGGCAGCTAGGATTCAATGCAAAGAAGTGCAAAATAATGCACCAGGGAAACAAGAACCCAGGGGAAGAATACACAATGGGTGGGGAGGTAGTAACAACAACAAAAAAGGAAAGGGACCTGGGGGTAATCATATCAGATGACCTTAAGGTTAGCAAGCAATGTGAGAAGGCAGTAGGGAGGGCTGGGGTATACTGGGATGTATAGGGAGAGGCATCAGCAGCAGAAAACAGGAAGTTGTTATTCTGTACAGACAGTTGGTGAGACCCCATCTGAGTATTGTGTCCAGTTCTGGAGACCCCATCTCCGCAAGGACATAGACAGGATGGAGGCAGTCCAGAGGAGGGCAACTAAAATGGTGCAGGGTCTGCAAGAGAAGCCGTGATGAGGAGAGACTAAAGGAGCTTAACATGTATACCCTTGAGGAAAGAAGGAGAGGGGGACATGATAGAAACTTTAAGTATCTCAGTGGAATCAACAAAGTCCAAGAGGTAGCATTTTTCAGAAAAGAGACTTGCAAGAACAAGGGACACAATTTAAAGATAGAAGGAGGGCGGTTCAGGGCAATGTGAGGAAGTATTATTTCAAAGAGAGGTAGTGGATGCATGGAACAGCCTTCCTGAGGAGGTTATGAGGTCTAAAACTGTGGGAGAATTCAAGAATGCATGGGACAGACATAAGGCAATTCTTGTGGGGGGTGGAAGAAATAGGCTGTTGGTTAACTAGGATCTGCGGCCTATCCTGTAGGTAGGAAATGGGCATACTAGATGGGCCTAGCGGTCCTTATCTGCCGTCAAAGTCTATGTTTCTATGGTCACGTTAGAAACTTGGGAGATGTATGTGGGCACGATTTGGAATACTTTCAAGGGGGGGGCAGAGTAGAGTTATACATTTTTGTGGGATTATACATTTGGGGAGAAGTACTAGGGTAGTAGACAGTACACTTTTTGTTAGTGCTGTGGAACCTCAGCAAAGGGAGGGAATCTGAAAAGAATAAACAAGGAGAGAGTTGTGATGCATTTAGGGCTGAAAAGGGAAATCAGGAAACAAAAATCAACATTTTAAGAGTATTTTTTTTGGGGGGGGGGCTTGACATGGTGCTCAAAAGGTTGGTGATCAACCTAGGGAACTTGCCAGATATTTACCATTTTGTTCTACTGGTATACGTCCATTAATAAAAGCCCCCTTCGGAAAATTGGTAGCAAATAATGAATTTTGCCATTTCACAATGTGATGTACTGTGTATACTAAGCTGACAGGACCTGAATGAAAATGATGTAATTGTTGCTTGAATTACATCAGCAATTACCAAAAAACTCTGTTGGTAGTTTGAAAAAACTTAAGGATTTTGCAAAACATCAGATAAGACAGGCAATCAAAACAGCATTTATACATGAGTAATTGCAACTTTTGAAGTTTATTTGTAACAAATGAGACCTAGCTGTCCTCATGGTGAGCAAACAGTACATTTTAAAGCATCTGCATTTGATCTTTAAGCGGATTTGAAGTCTGTTCCATAACGAGGGACAAGCCAGCTGAAGATAGTTTACCATAGCAAAACATATGCCCGGTATGTCTAAGAAGAGAAGGACCTTGTTTTCCTTAGGTCATATGGATTGTCAGTCTTATGGAACAGGGTAGTGATGTATGTCAGCAGGCAATTTTGTAGGGCTTTGTAGGTCCAGGTATATAATGTATAACACCTTAAGTTAAATCCCTTTATATTTAGCATTTCACTGGTGGAACACTAGTGCTGCTATTGTATAGTGCAACACCCAATATTCACATTCTTTTTATTTTCCTGTTAATATGAAACCAGCGAAAATAAAGAGACAGTGAATATTTTGTATTATACAGCAGATTTGTTAGTCTCCTAGTGGTAAGGGAGAGCCATCCAACTGCAGTGTATACGGAACAATGGTGTGTTCTCGAGGCAAACTACTGATGACAGGGAGTGCCTTGTGATACAGCACATATAGGTTTGCAAGGTTCATATTGGGATGCATTGATATAGCAGGTCTGCATAATCTAAGATAAACAGAAAGGTGGCATGAGCAAGTCTTTCTTGGGCTTCAGCTGAGGAACAGTACCTATTCCTTAACTAGAACCCTGGTCTCCCCAGTCTGGAATGGAGTTTTTTTGTTTGTTTGTTTTATTTACAGAGGTTCTCAATGCATGTGGTAAATGAGAGTTTGTTTTGCAGCCAGAGCCCCAAGTACTTATAGGAGCCTATCAACTCCAGTCTCTCACCAGGAGGGTGGTTAAGGAGATAGAGGGGTCAGGCACGGCTAGGTTGCCATCAGGACAGAAAATCATAATCTCTGTTTTAGATGCGTTAAGAAGCAATTTTGAATGGTATAGATTAGACTGTAGCTTGTTAAAAGCAGTCTGTAGGTCAGTCACTACTGTAGGTATGTTAGGCCTGGCAAGATAAAGAGCTGTTATCAGCGTAAAAATGTAGGTGTGCATCTTTGAGGTTGTCTCCTAAGTCATTTATGTAGATTAGGAAGAGCAGCAGTCCTGGCACTGATCCCTGGGAGACCTCTTTTATTATTGAGGCACAGGGGGAGGAAAGGCCATCTACCTTTACCTGCTGCTGGGCCCAGAAAGGTAATTAATGAACCAGGGAAGGGCTGCAGCGCTGACTCCTACATTAAGGAGTTTTTGCAATAGAATATCATGATCAACAGTGTCAAAGGCTTTGCTGAGATCTAGAAAACAGCTCCGCAGACTAACTTGGTGATCTAGGGCTAAGTCAATCATATGTAACCTTTGTTAAAGCCATGGTGGTGCTGTTCTTAGCTCTGGAACCAGACTGAAAGGGAAAGATGATATTAAACTCTAGGGATAATAAACAATAGCAATCAATCAATTGTTTATTTATAGAAAGCACAATTCCAAAAATATCAAAGCCCTTGTACAATTAAATAATCCTAAGAACTATAATATATATATAC
This sequence comes from Neoceratodus forsteri, assembly GCA_016271365.2. Lineage (NCBI taxonomy): Eukaryota > Metazoa > Chordata > Ceratodontiformes > Ceratodontidae > Neoceratodus > Neoceratodus forsteri. The sequence goes on from CM057450.1 coordinate 1,810,650,585, forward strand.
ACACACACACAGACAATTACAGTAAAAACCTAGAATTATTAAAAGGAAAAAATCAAAATCAGGGAAAGCCATACCAAACAGATGAGTTTTAAAAGCAGATTTAAAGCTCTCGACGGTCGGGCACTCCCTGTGAATGTTATTGAACAGGTCCAGTAATGTGAGTAAGAGCAGCTGTATACCCAGTAAGCAAACAGCAGCAAAACAATTCAGGCAACCCACATACCTGTAGGAATGAGTACTATGACCCCACTAATGCAAAATAAATAAAGACCAGTGATACAGGTTTAAAGCACACTGCAGATTCAGCAAGAAAAAGTGTCCACAGTGTCCCCGCATGGTGAAACTGCATTACCTACAGTGCATAATACAATACCAGATGCAACAGATTGGCAGCATGACCAGACACCGGCTTGGCTTCTGGATGTGACTGCCACTGGGATACTCCAGTCCACATCTTGCATACTGAAGTCTCCCACTAATACAACCTCCCCTGTGTTGTCACTCTTCTTATTTCCTCCCATAAATCCTCGTCTGTCTCCGGCTTTTGGTACGGTAGTCTGTGTTTTTTCCACCCTCCCTCTATCTGCCACCAACTGAACTCACACTGATTCAGTTTCAGTACCCTCACCCAGGGGCCCTGTCTCCAGTTAACTTAACCCCTTCCCACATACAGAGAAAGGGTAGAGTAGACACTAATGTCTGAGCTGGGGAGCGCTAGTAGAACTAGACGACATGCACTCAAACAGGGAGTGGGGCTAGATAAGGGGAATTTATAAAGCACTACTTCACACAGAGGGTGGTTATTCTGGCCCTTTTGCACAGCAGCAAGGGTGAAGCCTGCAATGGCAGTGACCCGTATTTGAGAACAAGAGCAGGACACTGGAGGGTCAGCAAGCTGGGGGGGGATGGCAGAGCATCCTACACGACCCTCTCCTCCTATGTTGGGTGGACGACTATTTCACACTGCACAAATGCCACCTGAGGGTGCTCAGGAGATGTGAACCAGATGGAGACAGCAGTGGGAAGGAGATGTAGTGGCTTCAAGGCATGCACACCCGCTGTGTAAGCACACAGCATTTTCACAGCCAAGCATTTCGGGAGGGCAGAAAAAGGGAAACCCCCTTACACTGGCAGGATAAGGCCAGCACACTAGGGCTCTGCACTGCCCCGCTGTTTTGAAAGAAGAAGCTCCCTGACCACCAGATTTGGAGAAGACCAGAGAGAGAAAACTGGCCTACCCACTGAAGGCCGCACAGTGGGAGGGCTTCCCACAAAGCTAGTAAGGGGGTGCTCCCTTGGGTCTGGGATGAGAAGGAGTTGGGCAGTAGCAGGAGCAGAAAGACCAATTTAAATACAAAACACAGAGACTGGTTAATATCTGGAATAGCATACCTGGTGAGGCTATGGAAGGTACAGTTGTTAAGCCTTTCAAAGACCCCCCACAGAAAGTGGCTGTTTTGCCACAAAATGCTAATGTGTTTGTTCTGTGCTGACCACTACTTGTATGTGGTAGCATTGCTCAGATAGCATACTACCATGTTGAACACCACTGGATAGTATCATTTTGGTCAGAATTCAGATGGTGTCGGATGGCATAGACATCTGACCAATGATATGACCTCCTAGGATCCACAGTAATTATTCAAGGTGTCTGTGGATCTGACTAGGATTCAGTCGATCCGACCATCGGATCCAGGTATCAGACCAAGGTTGGATCTGACCTCAGATATCCAGATCGGATCTTAGATCCACAACTATCTGACTCTCTGTATCCAAAATCCAACTTTGGTGGGATTCCGGTCAGATCTGGAGGTGGTTGCCAGCACTATCTGATGGAATGTAGTCGGATTTAATGATATACATTAACCATTCCATTTTATATAAATATAATTTGATGTATTGACATCAGCAAATATTGCTGAAGTCAAAACACCAGAACATCACAACCACAAACATTTTTTTTTCTACAGAGGCAACAATTATTCATATGAATGACTAAGTCTATGTACAGCATGTGATAGACAGTAACCACTTCAAACCTTAATCTGTGTCAGAAAGATATGAAGAGTTACTGGGATAAAGATGAATCCACTTCAGTTCTAAGAAAAACCCACACTTAGTTAACAAAATGAGGTAAGACAATCAAAACATGATAACCACACAATATGGTGTGGTGAAGACAATTTCATTCTCAGTGAAAAAACAAATGTCCATAGGCCAAATGTAAAAACAATTTGGACCACTACTTTTTTTGGGCAGTAAATTGTGGCAAAGTATGTTGCTATATCAGTGCAAATAGTGTAGCAGCACACAGCAAGAGAGAGAGAGAGAGTGTGTGTGTGTGTGTGTGTGTGTGTGTGTGTACAGTATGCGTCATTGGAACTTCTTTTTATGACTTTTACAAGGGATCATGGAAAAACGATAGGGTTAAACTTCTGGGAACTAACACAATTTGACTAGGTTCCATGTGATAACCGCAACTGCGTAATAGCGATCACCGTTTGGAAGAGTTTACATTGCCAAAAATGAATTTCAGCTATGTAGACTCGCAACGAATATCAAGATGGCGCTGGGGACTTACATTTAACCCCCCCCCCGCACACCCCTACTAAAGGATTCTCAACTCCGGGAGGTGCATGTCGGGGTGTGTGCAAAACTTAAAAAAAAAAAAAAAAACACGACCTGGCACAAAAAACGAGCACACCCAGAACTGAACCTGGCGGCCTCCAAACCCCAGTCTGCCACCAGCCCACCACGACACATGACCAGCTTGGTAGCCCACTGCCACACTACACCCCACAAACCCCCCTTCCGCTTCTGCCCATAGCACGGCATGGTCCTTCCCCGCCCCACACACGTGTATGCATAGCGACATCCTGTTGCTATAGTCACCGAACCCCCAATTCGGTCACCCTCCCTGCCCGGTAGCCCTGTGTAAAAGCACCATGACTGAGTCGTCCTTTTTGAAAGTGCTCAACCATGGTCGCCTAATACACGAGATACTGTTTGACTAAAGGGATGAAAGTGAAGAACATTTGATTGGGTTAGGTTTTGCAGTCTTGTATTAAAGTGACGAAAGATGCACTCCTCTTCATTATAAAAAAATAGGGTTAGAGGCAGAGCTAGCAGCTGGTGTTGAATGTTGTGTTTAGAAGGAGCACTTACCAGCTTTACAGTGAAAAGCAGTAAGTCTTATTCTTTCACCAACCTCAGTTTTGCAATGAAAAAAAACTGTAGTAGACATTTGGAGCTACAAACTGGTGCCCAATATGAGCAAGTTGGCTAAAAAAATCAGCGCTGAAAGACTTCTTAAAGCTCAAGGCAGCACAGTCATCTGGAAACCATGCGGATACTTAGGAGCTGTTGGTGCATGTGACCGAGTACACTATCCCCACAATTTCTGCTAGCCTAAAAGCAAAAGGCTGAGCCAGCACAAATCTCAGCAGTACAGGCATTGATGACAGCTATGAGTATTCAGGCAGCAACAGCTGCCCTTGTTCAGGAAAATAAATTCCGGCGTCTTTGTATGGAGCATCTGCAGAATCTGGAAACAGCCACTTATTGCAGTTTAGTGCGATTTCCCAAGGAGCATAAGGGGTCGGACCTGCTGGGATTTTTGCAAGACTGGAGGAAAGTGGCACTACATTGGGATTTGACTGCAACAGGGGTTAATTTGGAAAAGGGGCACAGGATTATCCCCCAAAATTTCATGGGCCTGATCATTAGCCATGGATTATTCTTCTAATAACAGCCAGCATGAGGGAGGGAGATCATCTGTTGGAACCAGCACAGAAAGCTGGAGCCTTGATGTGTGGGGGAGGTGCAGATCCATATTTACCAGCTGGAGCTACACAACTAGGGAACAGTGCAGTGACTTTGACAGAGTGTGGTAGCATCTTGTAGCCTTTAACAGGTCAAATGCCTTTGTGCTCCCAGCAAAACTGAGTGGGGTACATGGGCAAAATATATATTTTAATCAGGTGTGGATTGCAGCTACATTGGTAGCAAGGATCAAACTATATGGAGAGAAGAACAAGATTCTGAGTCTATGGAGGACTGTGGTTAGTTATACAGTATTTTGAACATTGTATGCTATATAAATAAGATGCATTGTGAGATTTAATCATTTTTTGTTATTTCTTTTCTCCTGACAAGTGTTGGGTTGGATAGGGTTGAGGCAGAAAAAGGGGGTCTTTGATGCATTCATAGTAGTTTTACTGTTAATGCATGTATAAGGTAAATTGTGGGTTTTCATATACTCTAAATAACCGATAACCTTCTTTTTCTCAGCATACTCAGTTTTCTGCCCTTGTTTGTACTGGCACAATTAACTGTAATGTGTGATTTGACCTCTGCTTAAGGGCCTATGCTAAATTAAATTGATGTTTAGCAAAAAAAGCACCCTTCCCCAAGTTCTGCTATACGCGCTGTGTTTGCACAGTTGATATGTTTACTTGAGAATGGATTTGTTAGCAGATGGGGACTTTGCTCCTCTGGAGCACTGGACATTTTGTAGAATATTCTCTGCCATGTTTGGACTGTTTTGACCCTAGGACCCAATACCAATTTGAACTATCCTTACACTCCCCTATATGATCAAACACATTGCTACTAGTATCAACTTTTCCATTTAATTATCCTGAAAGTGTAAAACCTTTTAGGTATTAAAATCCACCCACACATAATATAACACGTTGAAGTCACTATCTACTTCTTCTATATAAGTCATGGTGTATGATATAATGTACTGAGTCACTGCTTGGGGCATCATATTGCTTTGTACCAGGCAAAATCCAATAAATTACATATTAGAGAAAAGTGTTCGCTTAAATGCTTGATGGACAGTTTTCCTTGGCTTGTGGAATAAATAAAGCTTACATATTTGTTAAAATGTGAATACGCAACTTTAAACTTTCTTTAGTGTACAGGCCTAGAAGGGAAAAGCAAGTCAACTGTGAAACAGCTGGTCTCAAATAAAGTGTTTGCACTGCGCTAATTGTGAAAAGTGCAGCCGCCAACCCTTTAGCTTGGCCAGAGCTATATTTGGCCACCCAAAAGACACATTACTGCTAACAGATGCCATGCGCCTATACAAATAATAGCACAGTGTGCAACAGTTTATTCAGTGGTTCAGGGAAGTGCTAACTGGCTGCTAGTACAGCACCTGTTACCGCTTCCAGGAATTATGTTTAACAATGCACTAACGGTAGCGCATTGCTAAAACAATGGAACCCCAGCCTGGCTGTCCCAGGTAATACAGTATAAATTAAGAACATCCTTGGTGCCAGTTGTACACCTCCCTCACCAGTCCTGGTGCTAGTATTTTATACTGTAATGTTATTCACCTCTTCCCTAGTAGTCTAGAGATCCATCCTCCAACACTCCATCTTGATAGTGGGGATATTAGCCCACCTTGGTACTGTAGTCTTGTGGTCTCCCCCATCTCGGTACCGGACCCAGTAACAAATACCTGTCCCCACCCATACCCCAAGATGATGACCAGCACTTGCCTTCTGTTTAGATCCGCGGCTGGCTGCCATCTGAATCATACAGGTGCAAGCAGTGTCTGTCTGGATGACTGGATTGATGTTGTGCTTGCATAAGTACAATATCAATGCACCATACTTACACAGACAATGCCTGTTTGCATGATTCAGATGGCCATTGGAAATGGAGATGTGTGGAGGGTATGTGTAGGCCTCTGTCTCGGGCCTAAGAGGGGCCACTAGACTACCAGGGAAGGACACTACGCCCTCTGTCAGGATTGGGGATCACTAGACTACCAGAGCAATGGTAAATAAAATTAAAATACAGATACTGGCATGTAGATTGGGTGAGAATGGAGGGGCCACTAGACTACCATGGCAGTGCTAAATAACAGTAAAATTCAGATACTGACATGGGCACTAGGTGAGGGAAGGGGAAATAAGGGCACTGTGTTTTTTTTTTTCTGTCTTAATGTAACAAGGTACTAGATTGGAAGTGTGCAATACTGGATTGGATGGACAGCCTTCCACACAAATCCAAGGAATGACTACTTGTGCTGCACTAGGTAATGAAGCTATAATGGCATGGGAATGACCTTTTCTTGTGCCCTATATGGACAAAGAGTTCCTTTGCACGGGAAATGTGCAATAGAGCAAATTGATGCAAGAGCACAAACAGGTTTGGGATGCTGTAACTACATGTGTCCCTTGAAAGGCCTAATTTCAGTACAGTCTGGTGGGGAAGCTAAGAAATAAAACTTGTAAGCTAGAACCCTTTGGTGCCTCTTTGTCGTCTCCCCCGTAGACATGCCCACATTTTTTAACCAGACACTTTGTACAGTACACCCCATATTGTACCTCATGAACAGCAGAATAAGAGCAAAAAATACACATTCACATTATACCCCCAGAATGGATGGCTTTAAGGCAGTAGGAGTAGCCAAAATAAATGGCCAGGTCCAGAATGCCACCACCCTTTCAAATCAAATTGTAATATGAGGCTTATGTGGAGCAGGCATTCCTACGCCTTATAGGCATATATCTCTCAGTGGCCAGCAAGGGGTGACTTTTTGCTGAGAACACCCACTCTAGGGGGCTATTTTGAACAAGTTTAGTGCACTCCCATTGTGCTCCTAACATGTTAGAATATATCATATGTAGGGCAATGCACTAATATGCACTCAGCTTAGGGCCTTTTCAAGGAGCAATCCCGGACTTTGGAATATGGGGCCCATGCTCGCAGCTAGTTTACAGAGAGAGGAACTGGACAGATTTTCTAATACTTCTCAGACAGTCTGCCCCCTTCTGCCCATTTCAAGCTTGGTTTAATTATTAAAGTTAGAGCCTCACACTAAACAGCAATTATGTCCTCCAAAAGTACTTTTACAAGCCCAAACATTCAACTGCTTAACCTTGATACAAAATGGTAGCCTTCGAGGGAGGCCACTTGAAGTTACAGTATAAATAGGTAAAAACCTTAGTAATTATGTTTATCCTTAGGTTAAAATCACTGCATTAAGCAGCCAGTGTGACACTAACATTGAAGAGTTTTCTCTCATCTCTCCCACTCTGCACATCACCATGTTTTTTTTTGGAGTGTGGGTAAATTTGTATCTTCATTTGACTGCATCAAGATTGGGACTATGCCCACTGTTTAGTGAAATGGTTAAGAATGACCACACAATTAAGACATGACGGTTCTGATGTACAGTATATCTCATCCCAATGTGGAATGGCCTTACTTTTTCGCTGTTGTGAAGCAATCCTACACAGTTCGGGTGTATTGTGTGTGTATATATGTAGAGAGAGAGAGAGAATATTATATACATACACACACACACACACACACACACACACCTATGGGTGTATATATATATATATATATATATATATATATATATACACTCTGTGTGTGTGTGTGTATATATATATATATATATATATATATATATATATATATATATACACACACACACACACACACAATATATACATAGATTATTTATATATATATATATAGAAATATACACACACACACACACACACACACACACACACACACACACACTGGTATGTATATCGTCACGTGCTTTACTTCTTGAAAAATATTTCACATCTTTCTGGACTACTTTCCCACACCCATCACAATGACAGGTGTCAAAAACCTGTCTTCTTGAGGATCTGCTGAGGGCTCAATACTCTGACAAGCTAAAAGCCATCCTGCCTAAGCGTTAGTAATTTATGAATGAGCTTACTGACAGCAGATAGATTTTTCTGTAAAAAAAAGTAGCTTGGTACTCAGCAACCACATGACAAGTGGAGGCACACATGCAATTTCACTGTCACTGGAGTCATGTGACAGAAAATACAATCAGGCAATTTAGAGAAACCCAATATTTGCAACAATGTAACATTAAGCAACTCATGCTCTTCTGCTGAAAAACAAGATACAACAATTACCAATAGCCCAACAGGATGGATTCTAACACTGTCAGAGCAGCTGGCACATCATTCCTCACGCTGCCAAACAGCATTGATTTGTGGTTCTGAAGCACAACCCTGCAGTCACCTACAGTATTTCTGTTAGAAAGAGATTAAAAGAGGGGGGTTACACTGAGCTGGTAGAAAAATACAAAACAATCCAATGGGAATGAAAATGGACTACAGGGGTCAGAATGCTAGAATGGAGGAGCCGTTGTCAAAAAGTGCAACATCAAATTATAGCCAGTTTTGTGCATACATTAACAATAAAAGGCAAACTAAAAGGACTATGGGATCTTTAAAGGCAAATGATAGTATCCCAAGTGACCATAAGGAGGTGGCTGACCCCTTTAATATCTTCTTTTGCTCTGTATCAAGCAACAATTCATTAAAGGAACACAGTCATATCGATGACCCCGCAACATAAAATGTCACAGTTGACTAAGTATCAGTACCTGACAGAGTAAATGAAATATAAACAAATAAATCACCCGGACCAGATGACTCACATCCAAGTGTCATAAAAGAACTGTCTGTTGAATTAGTAGATCTATTAATGGAAACTGTAAGCAAGTCACTAGCTTTAGGAAAAGTACCCAGAGATTGGAAGGATGCGGCAGCCATCCCAATTCATAAACAGCAGATCAAAAGCAATGTTGGGAACTACAGGCTAGTAAGTCTAACAAGCAGAACTCAGAAAACAAATGGAGGGAATAATAAAAGAATTACTAGAAAATTGGTTGACAGATAATTTCACATCTGCTGGCACCCAACATGGGTTTACAAACAGGTCATGTCAGACAAACTTAAATAAAGTCAATTTCTTCGAGCTAGTTAGTAAGGCCATCATTATGGGAAAATTAGTTGACGTGTTATACTTAGACCCAAGTAAGGCCTCTGATATTGTGCCACTCTGATACTGTGCCACACAATTAACTAATTAAAAAACTCACAGATAAAAGGGTCCCAGGTGTCATCACAAAGTGGATCAGTGACAAGTTATCTGACAGAAAGCCCCAGGTTATGGTGAGTGGGGAATTTTCACACTGGGGGAGTGTCACAAGTGGTGTATCACAAGGGTCCGTGTTGGGTCCAAAGCCGTTTAACTTTTATATAATGTATGGTAGAACGTTGTTATAGGTAGAAATCTACCTTTTTATAACAACGTTTTACCATCGATGTGATGTCACGATGTTGTTAACCCATCGGTGGTATGTCACATCGATGGGTTAACAACTGAGAACAGTCAGGGCATGCACGCAGCTGGATCAGACGCCCTTACACAGAAACATAGAAACATAGACTTTGACGGCAGATAAGGACCACTTGGCCCACCCAGTCTGCCCATTTCCCTACCTACTGGATAAGCTGCAGATTCTAGTTAACCAACAGCCTGCTTCCTGCAACCCCCCACTATAACTGCTTTGTGTCTGTCCCATGCATGTTTGAATTCCCCCACTGTTTTAGACCCAACGACCTCCTCAGGAAGGCTGTTCCATGTATCCACCACTCTCTCCATGAAAAGAATTTCCTCACATTACCCCTGAGCCGTCCCCCCTCTATCTTTAAACTGGGCCCTCTTGTTCTTACACATCTCTTTTTCTGAAAGATGCTATCCTCCTGGACTTTGTTGATTCCCTTGAGGTACCTGAATATTTCTATCATGTCCCCCTCGTCTCTCCTTTAATCAAGGGTATGCATATTAAGCTCTCTCAGTCTCTCTTCATATGGTTTCTGATGTAGACCCTGCACCATTTTAATTGCCCTCCTCTGGACTGCTTCCATCCTGTCTATGTCCTTGCGTAGATGAGGTCTCCAAAACTGCACACAATACTCCAGATGGGGTCTCACCAACTGTCTGTGTAGAGGGATAACCACTTCCTTTTTCTACTTGTGATGCCCTTCCTATGCATCCCAGTATCCCCTGTCCTCCTTACTGACTTTTCACATTGCTTACCCACCTTTAGGTCATCTGATATGACTACTCCCAGGTCCCTTTCCATTTTGTTGTTGTTAGTACCTCCCTGTTATTGTGTACTCTTCTCCTGGGTTTTGTTTCCAGGTGCATTACTTTAATTCTTGCATTGAATCTAAGTTGCCATATGTCTGACCATTCCTCCAACCTTGCCAAGTCCCTTCTCATCTTTTCTACCCCCTCTTGTGTATCAACTCTGTTACAGATCTTTGTGTCATCTGCAAAGAGGCATACCTTTCCCTCCAGACCTTCTGCAATGTCACTTATAAAGATGTTAAATAGGATTGGACCCAGTACTGAGCCCTGAGGTACTCCACTAGTAACCCCCCTTTCTTCGGAATGTGTTCCATTCACTATTACCTTCTGTGTCCTGTTGTGCAGCCAGTTCGCTACCCAGGCTACCACCCTGGGACCCACTCCCAGGCTGGCTAACTTGATTATTAATCTTTTGTGCAGGACTGTGTCAAATGCCTTGCTAAAGTCTAGGTAGACCATATCCACAGCCCCTCCCTGGTCTATTACTTTGGTCACCCAGTCAAAGAAATCAATTAGATTAGTCTGACATGACCTTCCTGCTGTAAATCCAAGTTGCTTTGGGTCCCAGCCCCGCTGCCTCTAGGTACTCAACAATTCTTTCTTTCAGAAGTGATTCCATCATTTTCCTACCACTGAGGTCAAACTTACAGGTCTGTAGTTTCCTGCTTCTGCCTTGCTCCCACTTTGTAAAGGGGAATCACATCTGCCCTCCTCCAGTCCTCAGGTACCACCCCATCCTGCCATGATTTGTTAAAAGTGTGGTCAGTGGTGTCACTAGTTCCCCCCTTAGTTCTTTTAGGATTCTGGGGTGAATCCTGTCAGGCCCCATTGCTTTGTCCACCTTGAGTTTTATGAGTTCTTTCAGGACTCTCTTCTGTGAATGGACTGGTATTAACCCCTACCCAGAGTGCTTCTATTGTCTGGTTTAGGTAACTGCTCCTCATCTCTTTTGCTATACTGAGCAAAAGTATTCATTCAGTATCTGCCTTTTCACTGTCTCCTCTGCCCACCTCCCTCTCCTTTATTAATCTTCACTATCCCTCCCTTAACTTTTCTATGCTCCCTAATGTACCTATAAAAGGTTTTATCCCTTGACCGAGTTGGCTATTTTTTCCTCGGTTTGTGCCTTTGCTATTCTGACTGCCTTTCCTACTTCTTTCTGCTTTGATTGATACAGTTCCCTGTCGTGCTCCCTCTGTGATTCCTTATACTTTCTGAATGCAGCCTTTTTCTCCTTAACCTTCCCTGCCACCTTTTGAGAACCATAGTGGTTTTTTACTCCGCTTTGTTTTCTTTATTTGTTTTACACAAAGACTTGTTGCCTCTATGATGGCAGTTTTGATTTTTCTCCATTGTTCTTCCACCCCTCCTATTTGGCCATTTGCTAGTGCAATCTTCAGATGTTCACCCATTTTGCCAAAGTCAGCCCTTCTAAAGTCCAGTATCCTTGTTTTTGTATGGCTTATCTCCATGGTTGTGCTCATTGTGAAACACACTGTGCAGTGGTCGCTGGTTCCCAGATGTCTACTGACTTCTAAATTTGTGATCCTCTCTCCATTTGAGAGTACCAGGTCTAGTATTGCTCCCTCCCGAGTGGGTTCCAGCACTAGCTGTCTAAGGTCTGCCCCCTGCAGGGCATCGAGAATGACCCTGCTCTTGGATGTGGCTGCAGTACATGTCCTCCAGTTAACATCTGGCATATTCAACAGCTGCAGCGGTGAGGGCAGAGCAGTGGGGACATGAAAAAACAGCAGTACGGAACTGCTTTCTTTACTAAAAAAATGAACTGGTACCATACACTATAAAAGCTAATGTATGGTACATCGATGGTTAACCGTTTTGTTAACCAATCTAGGGGTTGCCATGGCGACATAAACCTCTCGAACTTCGGTCTCGAGGTTTACATGGTAGCCCTGATATCCTCTCGATGGTTAACAAACCGGTTAACCATCAATGACCACACATTATCCTCTATATAAATGACGTGCATAATGGGCATGTTGGATAGACAAAACAAATTTGCTGCCCATGCAAAGATGGGTCTTGAAATAGGTGTGGCATGAGGTTGTCACATAATGCAGGAAAACCAGGCTAACTTAGGACTATCGGCAAAGAACTCAGGGATGAAATGTAATGCCAAATAATGTGTGGTGATACACTTTGGTAATAACAATCCCAGAGTTTTGTACACTTTAAAGGTTACTCAATCAGGAAAACATCAAAGGAAAAGCACCTCTGGGTAGTGGTGATGGACAAATGTACATGGGGAGAATAGAGTGTAACTGCAATCAAAAAGGCAACCCAGGTCTTGAGCTGTGGGATGGAAATTTGCAGCCCTGCTTAGCCCCAACATGTTCCAACCCATCTCAGGCACAGCTTGAAGACATCATGTGTCCCAGGGCTAGTACCAGCTCTCTGGGTTGTGAGACTTCTACATCCTTCTCCAAGGCAGCAGTTCCACTTTGGAGGACCAGTTATTTTTATTTAATTATCAAGTTGTTGACAAGAAAAGGCCCACTGAGCAAAGACTCATTTCCAGGTGTGCCCAGGGGAGGTGGGTGATAATGTACTGTAAGTCAGGTAGACCACAGAGGTAGAACTGCAGTCTATCATGTGTACAGTCCCAGGGGCTTCTCAGGCAGAAGTATTATAGTTTGAGGAGTGGAAAGAGGTACCAGCCTCAGATGAGATAAGAAAACTAGGGATAATGAAAAGTAAAAAGAATCTTCGTGATCAGGCTGAATCACTGGTGCAGAGGCAGCACACCATGATGGTCCCGGAGCGACCCACTGGGGCTTGCGAGCCCCAGAACCCCTCACTGGAAGAGTATGAGCTGCCCAGCATCTGCATACACCCTGCTGGCTAGTCAATAAAGAGGTGTTGGAATCAGTTGCAACGGTCCCCCTTTCCAGCTACGGTAATGTTACTCTAGCCAATGCATAGTGCACTAGGGAGACAAATACCACAATGGAAATTAGCAAAAAAAAATCTGGGATACACACCCTTTATTTAGCCATATTTCCCAGAGACTAACTAGCACTACAAACCTCCCGACTTCAAGTTTTAATGCTCAAGGGCAGTTCTTTAAAAAAAAAATTTCTGTGACCAATACTGTATGTTCGCATTTTAAATACATTTTAAAGCATTCTATACGGTGCAATCGCTATTGCACTGCTGGCGACTGATTTACATTAATACCCGTCAATAAGGCAGGGCAGGCAGACTACCTTAATGCACTGCATTACTGCTAATTAAAGGATAATTATAAGTCTAATTAATTATGCATGAGCCTAGTGAGGCTCCTGATTGACTGCTTGATCGGTCATTAACGTCTTAGAAATAACTGATCCAGCTGCCAACTGACACTGTGCAACAACACAGCTCGTGCCCCTCTGCTGAAAAGATGGAGCTGTAGTAAAAATAAACACGGAAAAAAGTCATTATTGTGATTAGACTTACAATCGCAACAACAACCTTGAAGCTGGTTATTTCCTTGGATTAATGACCGGATGGAGTGAGGTGACCCGATGCATAACCCAACCGGTCATTAATCTTTCAAAATTATCGGCTTCTCGGTCATTATTGCTTAAGTATTTAAAAGTAGCAGTTAAGGCAAGTTGAAAATCTTGGCTACTGCCTGACATTTGGAAAGCGACTTCTTTTCCTTCTGATCGCTGCCCTCTCTTGTTCCTAGCCCAGTACAGTTTACTGACTGATATATGTTTATCATCATTCAGGTTAGCAGTACAGAACAAGCTTCACAGTAGGCCATCCAGGCAGCACAGCTGGGGTGCTACTGCTCGGTGTGCCAGCAACCTGCGTCCGGGAACAGCCTCTGGTCACCCAGAGGCTGGCCAGGAGAGGGAGGGTTTAGTGTTCCAAGGACAGTTCTCCTCCTCTGGTGGGCAGTGAATCTTGCATCCCGCTGCTTGTACAATGGGAATGCACATTTAAGGCAGATGGCCAGACTTTAGACACTGATACATGCATGCCTTCGCATCCATGAGCAATGTGTCACTGCACAGCTGGCAGCCTTTAAGGGAGAAAACCACGAGGAAAAATTCCCAGCCATGGCCAGACGAAGACCAGTCCTCCACAAGTTCCACATCAATGACTAGGCACCTCCTCCAGGATCTGGGAGATGACCATACCTGGCTACAACATATTCAGAAGAGACAGGGCAAGCAGGAAGGAAGGAGTGGCACTTTATGTGAAAGATGGCATAAAGGCCACAGAGATCCAGGAGGAACAAAATGGGGGAGATATACTGTGGATTAAGCTGGAAAGGAAAATGGGGTCAGTCTTCTGCACAGGGGTGGTCCAAAGACCACCAGCCCAGGACGAAGAAACAGATAGGCAGCTGATGCTAGCCATCCAAGAGACGGCAGATAAGGGTGAGGTGGTGCTGGTTGGAGACTTCAATGTTCCAGACGTTGACTGGAGCCTCCCAACAGCAGCATCAACCAGAAGCAGATTTATCCTGGACTCCCTTCAAGGTGCCTTCCTCAAGCAACTGGTCATGGAACTACCTCGGCACAAGTCAATACTGGACGTTGTGCTCACAAACGGAGACATTCTGATAGGGGTAACAGTGGGGTAGCACCTGGGGAACAGTGACCACGGGTCACGGTGGTTTGAAATAGCAGAAGGAGCAGAACCAAACCGCACAAAAACACATATCCTGGATTTTACTGGGGCAGACTTTGGGAAAATCGGGAGATGCTTGAAAGAGGCATCAATGGGAATAGGGAGTGAATCAGGGGTTAAGGAACAGTGGGCAATATTTAAAAACAGGGATTACAAGAGCAACAGAATTATGCATTAAGCAGGTTAGCAAGGGGGAAAAGGAAGAGGAGACCATTATGGTTTTTCAAGGAGGTAGCAGAGAAAGTGAAAGCCAAAAAGATTGCATTCAGGCAATACAAAAAGGCACAGGCAAAAGGGGATAGGGAGAAGTACCAGAAGAAGCAAAGGGAGACAGAGAGATCAGTAAGGGAAGCCAAAGCTCAGACAGAAGAGTGCATTGCAAAATCAGTGGGTAACGGGGACAACACCTTTTACAGGTACATAAGTGAAAAAGGAAGGGCAAAGGGAGGGATAGTGAAACTGAAGGGGGAGGATGGAGCCACACAAAGGATGACAACAGTAAAGCTGACATACTGAACAGATATTTCTGCTCAGTCTTTACTGAGGAAGAGGAGGGTAATGGGCCTGAAGGGATTACAAGGGGTGGGAACAGTACAGAAATGAACACAAGTCCCTTTACACGGGAAAGGGACCTAAAGGAACTGGAAAGAATAAGAGTCGATAAAGCAATGGGGCCAGATGGGCTGCACCCCAGGGTCCTAAAGAAACTGAGAGGTGGTGGATGAACCTCTGGCAATCCTGTTTAGCCAATCACTGGAAACAGGGGAGGTACCTAAAGACTGGAGGACAGCAGATTTATTTTTATTTATTTAGCTTTTGTTGACCGGGTAAGTGCACTAGACAATTTCTGACTATTTTCAGGCACGACCCGGGGGAGGGGGGATACAGATGAATGCCAACTGACCTTGAACCAGATTAAGCTGTTGGTGGCATTTTTAGTGAATGAGGGAAATTTGGCCAGGACACCGGGAAATTCCTACTCTTTCTCGAGAAGTGCCATGGATCTTTAACATCCACCTGAACTACCACCAATCCAGGCAGATGGGACCTCGGTTTAACGTCTCATCCGAAAGACGGCACCTCAACAGTGCAGCACCCCTCTCATGCTGCACTGCAGTGTCAGTACTGGGATATTAACCCAAGTGCCAGATGTGGGAACTGAACCCACAGCCCTCTGATCTCCCGGCCTCAGAGGCGAGTGTGCTACCTACTGAGCCACTGACACTGAAAGATGTAACCTCCTTATACGAAAGCGGGAACAAAGAGGAAGCAGGGAACTACAGACAAGTCAACCTCATCTCGGTAGTGGGGAAGATCATGGAAGCACTACTGAAGGAAAGATTGATGGAACATCTGGTTGCCAATGGACTACAGGACCCAAGGCAGCATGGTTTCACCGGGGGCGGGGGTCATGCCAGACCAACAGTATTGAATTTTTCGACTGGGTGACAAAGGAGGTGGATCATGGGAGGACAGTGGACGTGGACTATCTGGACTTCAGCAAGGCCTTTGCCACTGTGCCACATAGAAGGCTATTAAACAAACTGGGGAATATGGGAGTGGGCAGGGCAGTAGTGCTGTGGGTAGGTAACTGGCTGGGTGGCAGGACACAGAGGGTGGTGGTAAACAGCTGTCACTCCACAGAGGGAAGAGTGACCAGTGGGGTACTACAGGGATCAGTGCTGGGATGGGTCCTATTCAACATCTTCATCAGTGACATTGGGCAGGACCTGGAAAGCAGAATTTCCCTGTTCGCTGATGACACAAAGCTCTGTAACAGAGTGGACACACCAGAGGGTGTACACAGAATGAGGAGGGACCTGCAGAAGTTTGAAGAATGGTCAAGAGTTTGGCAGTTGAAATTTAGTGCAAAGAAGTGCAAGATAATGCATATGGGGCACAAAAACCGTGGAACAACATATCAGTTGGGGTGGTAAGGATATAGCATGCACCAAGCAGGAAAGGGACCTTGGGCTTATCATCTCTGATGATCTCAAGGTAGAGAAACAGTGCGACAAGGCAGCAGATAAAGCAAACAGGATTCTGGGATGCATAGGCAGGGGCATCACCAGCAGGAAAAGGGAGGTAATAATTCCACTATGCAAGACACTAGTGAGGCCCCACCTAGAATACAGTGTGCAGTTCTGGAGACCTTAACTACGTAAGGACATAGACAGGGTAGATAAGGTTCAGAGGAGGGCAACAAAGACGGTACAGGGATTGCATCACAAGTCCTATGAGTACATGCTGAAGGACTTGAATATGTATTTCCTGGACGAGAGGAGAGGAGGGAGAGAAGGGATATGATAGAGATATACACGGACCTTACAGGGAGGAAAAGGGTGCAGGAATACACTATTTTCCAGCGAAAAAAATCTTCCAGGACTAGAGGGCATGGGATGAAGTTGGAGGGAGGGTGATTCAGAGGAAACGTGAGGAAGAATGTCTTCACAGAAAGGGTAGTGGACAAGTGAAACAACCTGCCAGAGGAAGTGGTGGGGGCTGAAACAATCACGGGATTTAATAATGCCTGGGATAGACATAAGGGTATCCTGGAGGTCAGGGGTAAGGAGCAACAGACTTCTAGAAAAACATAAAGCGAACTTACATGCTCAAATGGGTAGATTGGATGGGACATAGGCCCTTATCTGTCGACAGTGTCTATGTATCTATGCATCTATGGATTGTGCTCCAGAGGGGTCAGCACAGCCCTGAAGGGTCTGCCAACTGGATAATCCATGGAGGACTCACAGGGAGATGTAACCCTTAGAGAAGCTGGGCAACAGGACTGGAAGGTCTAGGTAGAAAGGGGGTCTGGTCAGTGAAAGGAGGACAAATAAAAAGATGAAAAAACAAAAATAAGTGGGCACCAGCAAGCATCACATGCATAACCCTCACCTGTGATGCCCTGCCCATCTATCGGCTCCACTCACTGCTTAGACTGAAGAGCACAGCAGCATAACACCGGCATTTCCAGGCCTCATGCACTTGGCTGCCACCCCACTGTCCTGCAGTGGCAGGCTGAGTCCTCAGCAGCACCACCATAGAGCAACTCTGTGTTAGAGGTGGTGGGGTTAAGTGACAGAGAAGGCAAGATGAGGTTCTGATGTCACCTGGCCAAGAAGAACCATTTCAGTGAAAAGAGAGGAAAGGAGAAAATAAAAATAAAAACAATAAATAATTATGTTTTGCAGTTACTCACCAAAAAAAAAAAACAATTGGGTAATGTTAACAGGTGCTCTGCTCTAAAATAAGCAGACAGCTCTGATTATGACCTGAAAGGTGGAAATGCTCAGTGAAGTCTCTAATGCCACAGCCGACCCCCCCCCCAAACACATACACACACACACACACACACACACTACTAGCCTCCTAAGGCTCCCAGCTCCACTGCTGCATGATCTGCGGCCACCGGGCGGTTAGCGCTACACAAGCCGGTGCCAGAGACCACAAGCGCGGACTCAGCAAGTGGAGAGCCGAGACCCTCCTAGAGCACCCAGCTCCACCGCCGCATGATCCGCGGCCACCGGGCGGTCGGCGCTATACAAGCCAGTGCTAGAGACCACAAGCACGGACTCAGCAAGCAGAGAGGTACGGAAAAGCCACAAACCAATCGGAGCGCAAGCGCCTTTCTCCAAGCTCACTCCAATTGGTCCCTTTTACTCCTCCATTCGTTCCTATCTAGCGGAGCGAAAAGGTGCATTTTACACTATAATTCAGACTGTACTCTATCTCCTAGACTGTTTTACTGCCTATATCTGCCTAGATATTGTTAAAATTTACATAGAAACGCCGTTTTGACTTTACTAAAGCTCCATAATGTCACAGTAATTACAGCCCTTCTTTCAATTGGTAACTGCAGCCAGACTCTCAGGCGCCAAGGAAAACGCCCCTATTGAAGTGCAAATTTCTATTTTTCACTGGCTGTGAGACCCTTTGTCCTCCTCCAGTATTAATTGGCTCCTCTCTTCTTCCCTCCTTAGCCGAGACCCTCCTAGGGTTCCCAGTTCCACCACCGCATGATCCGCGGCCACCGGGCTGTTGGCACTACACAAGCCAGCGCCCGAGACCACAAGCACAGGCTCAGCAGCGGAGAGGTAACGGGAAAGCCGCAAACTTACGCCCACCCGCCCATCCCTCCCTCCCTGCCTGCACACATTCTTATATAGACCTTCTGCCCCGCCCACTTCAGCTATTGGCCCTCTCTATATACTTCTCTTCCTCTCCCTACCTTATTTTTGCCCGTCAAACACACTGCGATGCTATCTAGTGCATCACCCTAGCCTTTAACTTAAATAAAGAATTGTAATTCAGTAAAAGCATCTTTATATTGACCTCCCTATACATCAAACCATGGCAAAGTGGCTTCAGATCATTAGCACCTTATGCATACTACCCCTACTAGGGGAACTTCGAGGTTGGACGTATAATACTGGGGAATTCCATCCTTCCCCCTTTGAATGCGTGTACATCAAGCCTCTCCTCCACTCCTGTAATACCTCTGCACCTCTGCATTCTTACCATGGAGGATACTATCAGTTTGTAATAGGAAATCCGTTACCAGTGGGAAAAAGTCAGCCTTCTCCACCCAGCGAAGTCACCCTGTGGTACTTCACAGCTAGGGCGCTATGCTATGTAATGGCAGGACAGCACACCACCTACAACAAGCCTCCGCAAACAGACCCAAATGTTACTTCCACTAGGAGAAGTAAAGAAATCTCTAAATTATCATTTGCAGCATTAAAGAAACTTATACACCTCCTGTTACTATGTTCAGGTAATGCGGAACTTAATCCTGGGCCCACAAATGGCATTGCCTCACCTGCAGATCTCCCTAGGCTCAAGGGTATCAGCTTCATGTATGTTAATGCATATAGCCTCCTGAAAAAACTGTCCATTATACAAGCTTGGATTACCCATACAGAACCTGACGTGCTTGTCATAACAGAATCCTGGCTTCGTCCATCTACGCCTGATGAGGAGATTGCCATACCAAATTATCTCCTTTTCAGAGCTGACAGACAAACTAGGGGTGGTGGAGTTGTCATCTACACAAAGGACAAACTGGCAGCCACTATGCTCGACTCCTCCTCACTCTCAAATGCATATGAATGTCTGGCCCTAAAAACTAAAACATCCCCTACGTCAGCCATCAGACTAATCAGCTGTTACAGACCCCCTTCCGCGGGACCACAGCTACTTAGCCACCTTTCATCCATGATGGACTCCACCAACCTTGAAACTATAATAATGGGTGACCTCAACTACGACTGGCTGTCCAACACCTCGCTTCCACTTAAATTCTTTTGCAACTCCCATGGTCTCTCACAACTTATCAATGAACCTACATGTACCAATAAGAAAACCCTGTCAAGTAGCAGCCTCCTAGATGTCCTATTAGTAAATAAACCCCATCTTTTCTCCCATGCAGGAATCTTCCACACAGATGTCAGCGACCACTGTTTTATTGCAGGTGTGAGATCCAGTCATATGCCCAAACCAAACTCGAGATTTTCGACCAAGAGATCTAAAAGGAACTTCGACCCACTGGCCTATATCAATGACCTCAAAGACTCTCCTCTTTGGCAGAACTTCTACCTAGCAAAATCAGTAAACAATGCCTTTACCATCTTCCAAGAAATCTTAACCCATGCCCTTAACACCCATGCTCCCATGGTCAAAACCCGTATAAAGCCAAGAACATACCGATGGTTTACTACTGACCTCAAAGCTGCTTTACTAAACAGGAACAAGCTTTGGAAACGCACTCGTAAATGGCAGCTGGATAAGGATTAGTGTCTCTTCAGAACCGCCAGGAACCTATGTACAAAGCTGATCAGGGAGACCAAATACAATTTCTATCATTCAGAGTTAAACGCCACTTCAAACTGCACAACAAAATTCTGGACCACCATAAAAAATCTCACTGGACACAAAACAGGCAATGCACTCCCCTCAAAAATATCCACCAATAATGGCATCATTAGTGACAAAAACGAAATACTACAAGCATTCAACAACCACTTTGCCTCAGCTGGCCTGGCTTTTGACAACTTGCCTGCCTGTAAGCTGTACTCTAACATGAACATACTACCTCCAGGCCCGAATCGAATGAAAGCTGCCTTCTCCTTCTCACCAGCTACCCTAAAAGAAGTTGAAGAACACCTACTTCACCTGGATATCAAGAAAAGCGCCATCGCGGACACCCTGGACCTCTTCTTCGTAAAAATTGCCTGGCATGTTCTGGCAGTGCCCATCACCCATCAGTTCAATCTCTCACTCTCCCAGGTGTCCCTTTCTGAACTATGGAAAACTGCCCACATTATACCACTCTTCAAATCCGGGGACCCTTGTGACCTAAATAACTATAGGCCAATTTCACTACTCCCCATACTCTCAAAAATCCTGGAAAAAATAGTAAATGCCCAGCTGCACAACTACCTGGAAATGACAACCTTTCTAAACCCTATGCAATCAGGCTTCTGCACAAATCACAGTATGGTCTCGGCACTGGCCAAGGTCACCAACGATTGGCTACACGACCTTGACAACAAACAGTTTGTATCTGCTGTTTTCCTGGACCTCAGCAAAGCATTCGATACCATTGACCACTCCCTACTTCTCTCATCACTAAAAACATTAGGCCTAGACGCCATCTCTATGGGCTAGTTTCAGAACTACCTAATGGATAGGCAACAACAGGACAAAGCAGAAGGGGAGTTGTCCCCCCCCAAACCGTTGCTTAGAGGTGTCCCTCAAGGATCCATACTGGGACAAATACTCTTCACCATATATATCAACAATATTGACCTTGGTATCAAAAATGCCAATTTCCACCTGTTTGCAGATGATACGGTACTGTACCTAAGCCGATCTACACCTGAAGCTGCCTGTAAAGCATTGCAATCAGACTTCAACATTCTCCAACACCAGCTTCTCAATAAAAAACTGCTACTTAATGCCAAAAAAACCAAGGCGATGGTTCTCTCCCCTGGCAACCCACCATCCCACTCTGCCCTTGGCACCCCCCATCACTACCCTATTGGGGGAAAACCTGGACTATGTCACCAAGTTCAAATACCTGGGAATCTGGCCAGATCACAAGCTCTCCTTCAGAGAACATTTGGAGGACTTGGTAAAAAAGCTAAGACAGAGGCTAGGGCTTTTTTATTGGATAAACCACTTTCTAACTACGGAGGCAAGGAAACAGCTCATACAGGCTACCTTTATCTCCCTGCTAGACTATGCTGACTATATCTACTGCCACTGCAATGCCTCATATCTGAGTAAGCTGGATGTCCTGTATCACAGAGCACTGCGCTTCGTTACCAGTCTCCTCTCCTTTACCCACCACTGTTCCCTGTATGATGCTGTAGGTTGAACCTCCCTTCAATCGAGAAGAAAAGGAAACGCAGCCACCTGGACTCTGAAAGCACTTGCTGGAAAACTTCCATGCTACATCTCTGATCTCCTGCCCTTAAGCACAGTCGGAAAACATGCCCTAAGGAGCTACTACTTCATCACCCTGAATATCCCCAGGATCTGACACGTATGGGACCGCGCTAAGCCACTACTCCCATCGCCTGAAATGAAATTCAGAAACCTGAAGCTAAGAACCACAGTAACTACCGCAGTGTTTAAATCCCTACATGCAAAGCTAACCGATGACAAATGTCACTGCTGTCACTGACTTTACTTTGCTATAGCCTCTTTACTCACCTACGCTTTTCCGTCACATCCGCGCATTTACCCCCCTCCTTCCCCTACCATTGCCTCACCCTTCCTCTCTTCATCCTTCTCTTGCTCTGCTCTCTCCTCTCCTAGGGCCACTGACCACCCCTAAGTCCTCCAAAGATAGTCACTGCATGATCAAGGATACCTATTGTGGCGCATCCGAAACCACTACCTGTAACTGTCCAGAGCAGCTTGCGCTCCTCAAGCTTCAAATTCTTACAAGAGTACCACTAGGATACTACTTGTTGCCCCTGGGCAGCCATTGCTTCTCTCAACTACAACTTTTAGCTTCTTTCAAGTTTGGCCCAAGGCTGATTCTTTGATAGGTGGCTCTACTGAAAAATGTGTTTTTCATTTAGTAAGAAAATAAATTGCAGTTTTCACACATGTGCAGTTAGTTTTTTCTCAAATTTTTTCTGACTGGAATTTGTGAGTCAGAACCTACTTTTGTGAGTCAAGGCACATGGTTTTGTGAGCATAACAGACACAAAAGTGGGAAAAATAATGCAAATTTTTGTGTATCGAAACAAAGAAAATGTGTTGGAACTTAAGCCTGAAACTTACATTGTCGATAGAATAGGTTGTCAGGTTGATTCTTGAAGTTCTGTTTTTTTTAAACAATAATTTTTAAGATAGTAATGAAATCAGGCTAGTGTGTCTCATAAAAACACATCCTACTTTTGTGAGTCCTGAACCTGCTTTTGTGACTCAGAGACCTACTTTTGTGAGTCTTAGCAGTCACAAAAGTAGGGAAAAGAACAGAAAGGTTTGTGCATCAAAAACAAGGAAATCTCTCGGAAGTTAAGTATGAAAGTAGAGGGATCAAAAGAGTAGGGTGTAGTGTTTTGCTAAAAAAAATATATATTTTTTTCAACTACTATTGAAATTAGTCTGAAGCATTTCAAGAAAACAGGTCCTTCTTTTGTCACTCATGAACATGCTTTCATAACTAGCAAAAACCACTTTTGTGAGCTACAACCTCGTTTTTCTGATAACACTCAAAATGAGAAAACTCTAGATGGCTTTGAAGGGCAATGTCTGTGAATATGCAGCTGAAGTCTGCTACAGATGCATTTGTTCCGTGAGTAGCTTGCATGGTCACTCATGAAGCAAATTATAGGTCTGGCGCAATGTGTATCACTAAACAGTTGTTTTGAAAGTGATCTGCAGGGCTACTCACGAAGCAAGTTACAGGTTTGGTACAGCCAGCTTCACTGTGCAATCTTCATTATGGGTGCAAGTTAAAGGTGTTAGCTTTTATAAATGTTTTTCAGAAAGTAAAGAATTAAATTACCAATAAAAAAACATTAATTCATCTGTTATGGTTAAAGCACAAGGCGCATAAAAAAGGGAGATGAAAAATTAGTGTAAAAAGTCCCTGGAACCTTGGCAAATCTGTGGTATGGTGTTCCTTGAGTTTAAAATGATCATGTGATGCATTAGAATTAAAAGATCCTTTGTTACAGACATAAAAACTATATAATGCCCATCTATTAGGCTTTTATAAGACCCCATATGGACTATTGTTCCCCATTATGGGGCCTGCACCTGTGCCGAGACATTGACAACCTAGAAAGGGTGCAACAAAGAACAACAAAGCTAATGTCAGGGCTGACTGATACTCCTTATGATGCTAGATTAGAACTTCTAGGTCTGTATTTGTTGGAGTGGAGAAGGTTAAGAGGAGTCATACTGGAGATGTTTAAATTAATGAAGGATGGGCAACTACTACAGACCCTTGGCTTACAAATTAATAATAGAGAAATTAATTTAAGAAGCCATAAATACCAAATCAAACTAACCTTCCCCAGGAAGAACAACCGATGGAACTACTTCACACAGAGGGTGGTAAATGTGTGGAATAGCATTCCCAGGGACATTATTGAGGTAGACTCCTTTACAGACTTTAAAAATAGATTGGATAAATACATTTTGGGGAATACAGGCAACAAATGGACCCAATAACAGGGGAGGCAGATGATATGGGCAGAATGCCGCCTTCTGCTTTATCAATCAAGTATTGTACCAAGTATTGTAGCAGTGTTAGTGTTACCCTGATATCTGCACCGTCTTGTCAGACAAAGTAAATTAAGGACACAGCACTATTTGCTTAGAGTATGCCAGTATTAGAATAATGCCAGCACTGCATCACATGATCATTCAAACCCTGACACCACACTATAGATTCACTCAGGTTCCAGGGGCTTGTTACCCTAATTTATCATTTTTCTATTTGGTTTGTTTTGTGCTTAATTCCTATTAGATGAAGTAATGCAGTTTTGTTGCCATTTATTTAATATATACCAGTGACTGTGCAGTATTTTAAAAAAAAAGTACAGATAATCTATTTTATTGGCTAGTCCATTGATGTATCCCAAAAAGCACATACCAGCTTAAAATTAACATAGAAACAAACTTTGATGGCAGATAAGGACCACTTGGCCCATCTAGCCTTCCCATTTCCCTACCTGTTGGATAAGCTGCAGATCCTAGTTAACCAGCAGCTTACTTCCTGCTACCCCCATTATAATCGCCTTATGTTGTTCTCATGCATTCTTGAATTCCCTCAATGTTCTTGACTGCATGACCTCCTCAGGAAGGCTGTTCCATGTATTCACCACCCTCTCCATGAAAAAATACTTCCTTACTTTGCCCCTGAGCCATTCACCACCTCCGGATTATTTTGAAAAACCTGTGTCTGATACAGAACAGAGGTAAAGTGTACCTGGACTGACTAACGGGGATTCCAGTATCCAAGAGTCCTTGTAGTGTGTGAGGCAGGAGCCTGTTGCGAGATGAGAAATATGGAGCCTTGAGTGGCTGTGACCAGATTTGTGGCAGTATTGATAAAGTAAGCAGGCCAAACAGTTGACCACTTATGGGGTCTTGGAAGGTTTTGTAACAAATTTGTAAAATTACTCGTATCCAAAAGGGCCTCTGTTGGTTAACATTTAGTAGAATTTCTCTTGGAAAATGCATTGAGTTGATTAACCCAAACGACCTGTTTATTTCCAGGCATGTCCTAGCTTCATGTACACAACGACAGTAGGGAGGCTGCAGCTTGCAAGCAGAATGAAGAGTACAAAATGTGCTTTCTCTGATGAGTGGCAGGCCACTGTTGAAAACATAGAAGTGGTTTAGTATCAGTAAACTTACAGATAATTATCTTCCAATATTCTGTCCACAAAGGATTTACGTCTACTCGTGTTTTGACTACAAGACCTCTTTTGTTGTTACTGCAGACTTTGCAGACGCTCACATATCTGTTTATACATGGGTCATCCACCCACGCTAATGTTTTTGGAAATCCTAGTGGGTGCTACCTTGACATTACTCTGGTGTTGCATCCTAATAATGCGTGTCAAAGTACTCTGATTCAGTATTGCCTGCCCTGAACTGGAAACTAGTCAATCAATCAATCAATCAAATCTTTATTTATCCAGGCAAGCACCGTTGAGCAAGCTCATTTACAAGCTGGACCTGCGTTACACAGAGTCATAAAGAGGACAGATGACATAACTGGCAGAGAATACAAAAATAAGACAAGGTACAATCAGTGATGTAAGGACAGTAATAAATGTGTTCAGTCAAACAGGCACATTAAAGATCTATCCTAGCTATGAGAATTAGTCAGTGCAATGAGCCCAGATAGGAGGTAAATTCGTGACAGGACTAAGAGTGGTTTGAATTAAGGATGGGCAGCTATGGCACCAGGAGGTACCGGCGGCCAGGCTCACAGCAAATGGGTTCGTGACTCATAGGGGTGGGGTTTGTAGTGCGGATCAAGTTGTAGTTGAGAGAGGCGACAGCCGCCCAGGGGCAACAAGCAGTATCCTAGTGGTACTCTTGGAAGAATTTGAAGCTTGAGGAGCGCAAGCTGCTCTGGACAATTAGAGGTAGCGGTTTCGGATGTGCCGCCATAGGTATTCTTGATCGTGCAGAGACTATCCTTGGAGGACTTAGGGGGGTCAGTGGCCCTAGGAGAGAATAGGAGAGGAGAGAGCAGAGCAAGAGAAGGATGAAGAGAGGAAGGGTGAGGCAATGGTAGGGGAAGGGGGGGGGGTAAATGCGCTGACGTGACAGAAAAGCATAGGTGAGTAAAGAGGCTATAGCAAAGTAAAGTCAGTGAAAGCAGTGACATTTGTCATCGGTTAGCTTTGGATATAGGGATTTAAACACTGTGGCAGTTACTGTGGTTCTTAGCTTCAGGGTTTTCTGGATTTCATTCCAGAGCGATGGGAGTGAGTAGCTTATGGCCGCAGTCCCATAACGTGTGCGGATCCTGGAGATATTCAGGGTGATGAAGGAGTAACTCCTTAGGGCATATTTTCGACTTTGCTTAAGGACAGGCGATCAGAGATGTAGCATGGAAGTTTTCCAGCAAGTGCTTTCAGAGTCCAGGTGGCTGCGTTTCTTTTTCTTCTCGATTGAAGGGAGGTCCAACCTACAGTATCATACAGGGAACAGTGGTGGTTGAAGGAGGGGAGACCGATAATGAAGCGTAGTGCTCTGTGATACAGGACATCCAGCTTACTCAGATACGAGGCATTGCAGTGGCAGTAGATATAGTCAGCGTAGTCTAGCAGGGAGATGAAGGTAGTCTGTACGAGCTGTTTCCTTACAATTTTTTTTCAAGCCTCCATTTCTGCTCCCAGGTTACCCCAGTAGGGCCCTATCTGACAACTCCCTGTAGCCCAACACCTACCGTTTCTGGGACCCACTCCTCCACTTACCGTGGAAGAACTAGTGAGTTGGTGCCTTGGTTGGTAGTGTGGGGCCTACAAAGGTGCCAACATTATCTTGTCTGCCAGGGTTTTTTCCCCCTGTTCTCTTCTCCCTGAGGATTGCCAGCTGTTGAGGCAGTGGCTTATCTTCACAAAAGTGGATAGACAGAATGTGTTTAAACCTTTCAGCTTCCTGAAGAATTGGGAGATCCATGGGTTATTCCACTTCCAGTGACAGAAAGTCTAGAGCCTGAACATCCTCACTGGCCCAGTCTACCGGTTGGGCCTACAGTTACGCTGCCAACCACACAGCTGCGGATGGCATGAGCACTTCTGTTGTTTGTCTTGGTGCACCCACAAATGGTGCTCCTCGAGAGCAGACAGCTGCATAATCTGACAAAACCACTGTGCCACGTTATGGTTTCCAGCCCAAAAACCACATGCAGGCACTGTGTCCACTGGCTGTGGACATCAGATACCTGTACAAAATACACTGCTTGAATCCCAGCTGCTTCTACAGTTCCATGACCAACCGCAACAATGGAGCAAGAAGGTAAGAGTGAGGGTACAAAATTTAGTTGAAAACTAATGCAAAACTTTAAGAAAAAATGCTAAAAGGCCTGAAAACTAGCAGAATCCTAATTTACTATTGGGAGCTGTGAAGAGGAGACCTTTTCCTTCTAGCAAAAAAAAAGATCTGAGTGCAAAGAAGTCGGTGCCAGTGGACCATATGGTTGGGTGGTAGAAGGAGTCAAGCTTAAATCTCTTCTGGTGACTGCGCATGCTTAGTGGAAGGCTACTTAATTCTGGATTGTGAACTGAATCTAGGTAGTTTGAACTCAACTTCCCAAGGCAGATTACAGACAGAACAGAGAAACTCCAAGACAGATACTTCTCATCCCCTTGCCTCATAAAGTGGGGCAAGGCTTCAAAAAAAATCAGGGACAAAAGACCAAAATAAGGACACATATTAAAAACTGATTACATCCGTGCAGGAGGCTGGCAGAATAAGGAGATTAGTGTAAAATTCATTTACTGAAGAACAGCAAGTCTGTTGCTTTAATGTTTGACATCATTTTTTGCTTACAGTCCCCATGGTTCAGTCATAGAAACCCACTTTAGGAAGGAAGGAGAAATATTCTGAGGCATAATCAACAACATCCCTGAAAATCAGGGATAGTTGAGGGGTATGCCCAGACAGGTAACAGGACAGTATTGTATGCATTTCCTCTTTTCTTTGAAAACTCTGGGCACTACCATCAACTGTTGTTTCTTAAGGACTAAAGAATTTCTGGTTCTGTTTCCTGACACCTGAGGAGCAGCAATAGAAAATGCTTATACTCAGCACGCAATTATCGGACTAGACCGATCCACATAGGTATAGCAGTGCTGAGCTAACTAGAGAACAGGTGGAACCGGTAAGCGGGGTCCCTAGGGGTTACTCCAACACTCACTTCTGTGGATATCATCTGCTTACCCTAGCTTTCATGGGGAGACTATCCTTTCCATAGTTCATGCATCTTCCTTTGATTTGGTTGACCGCCGTCTGTGTGACAAAGCTCACTGGCTTTGAGGTTTCCCTCCACTGCCCTGACTTGGTTCACTAGTTACCTCCACAACAGCAAGCAGTAGTTCAGAACTGGTGTCTCCAATCTAGGCTGCGCTACTATTGGTGTGCCCCAGGGATCTATACTTGGTCTACTGTTATTCATCCTCTTTATCAATATCCTTCTCTGGCATTAACACACCCAGTGACACTCTGCTTTATATAGACAATCTGGTTAGTCACAGCAGTGCTAAATACCTGCTAAACCTGCAGCAACACATCAACTTTGATTTTGGCAGGGTTCAGTCATTGTGTCACCTGAACAAACTCACGTTAAATTATGCAAAAACAGAGGCAATATTATTCTGCTCTAAGCCTGAAGTCTACCCAGGTGCCCCTAGTCCTTCCATCTTCTGTCAAGATGGCTCCCTCCTAGGGTTGGTTTACAAGTATCCGTGTGAGTGTGTGTGTGGGGGGGCACATTAAAGTCACCCATTCACTTTGCCATCCATACTGCAACTATCTGCACTATCATCAGTTACAGACTGGTCCTAAGCTACAGGGTCAGGCAGAATATGACACCCTAGGCCAGCCTCGCCATAGCGCAGGGTGTTCTGATGCCCAGCATTACCTATGGAAGTTTGGCCTACTTCAACAACAACAAAACCAACTGGGTCAAATGGGATGAGGCTAATAACAACATCTGGTGCATTTAACGTAACAATAAACTGCCTCACACACTACTGTCTCCTTTACACTGGTCTAGGATGATCAACCCCAACATTAAGCACTTGTTATTCCCTTGATGCTGCAAGGATACGTTGCTCCATTCTAGCTCTCTGACTTCCTTATCTGACATCTAAGAAGCCCCCTCCCATTCCTACTGCCCTAGATCCAGTGCTCAATCACACCTGCTCAGACCTAAATGCTCCTCCAAAATGGGTCAACAGGCTTTCTCCTCTTATGAGTCACACCACTGGCACTCCTTACCTATATATATATATCCAAAACGTATCCGATCACCAGTACTTCATATACCTTATATCTGCTCATAAAGTTAAGCCTCCAATTTACTGGGCCCCTTTTCACTGCCTTCTATATGATGCCTCCTACTGTTGCTCCACATGAAAGTGATCTGCTATGTCTTTTTAAAACTTACTCTTTCCACGCTCCCTCAACTGTAATCCCGACACAGTCAGACCATTATACACCTGGATAGCAGCCCTTGTTACTTGATCTTTGCGCTTCGTACACCTATCTCAACAACCTAAGGTGAAGAGTTATAGGTTTAGGCTCACCTGTTAATTTCTATCCAAAGAATGAAAAGGGGGTGAAAGCAGGTGTGTCACATAGAACAAGCTGTGAATAAGGACCAAGTCTGGCAAATACCTTGCCCTCCATTACATCTACAAGCCTTGCTGAGCTGCTCCCTCTGTTCTGTCAGGGGAATGCTCAAGTTAGACAGTCAATTTGACAGCATCTGCAGTACGCTGTGCATCTCTTTCACTAATTTAGTCCTTCAGACATGCACCCATTTGCTCCTTTATCAGTGCATGCTGCACTACAGAATTAGAAAGTAAACCTGCACAGGATATTAGCCTTGATAGGGGAAGCCATCTCCTTACCTGCAAGCTCCTGGGGCCTTCATAAGTGGGCACTCTTCCACTCCAGTCATATTCTTATGGGGTAATTCCAGCAGATACCAGATGGGTGCAACTGTGTCTCCTCAGTGGTACTGGCTGTGAGCAGTCTTTGGTGTCTACCTCCAACCTTACCCAGAGTGTTCATATGCAATGGTACTAAACTGGAGAGTTCACCTGTGGATGAGAGCACATTTAAATTATCTGCTTTAGTCGTGCATCCTGAGTACTAAATCAGCTCTTGTAACCAAAATGGGGACAGGAAAACCTGTTAAAACAAAATTTCACTTCTGTTTGATTGATGTAAGGAAAATACGTTTTACATGAAAATATTGTAAAAAGTAGATATTTTTGTGAACAAAAGTGAGAACATTTCCTACATGTGGCAGATTACCTCCCGTCCCCAATAAACATGGATCACAATACCTTAAGCTCTTCCCTACATGTTTTTAAATCCTGGTGGAAACCCACATAGATTTGTTTCTGTTAGAGCTATTCATATTACAGGTGGACAGTGTTATAAAAAAGAAACAAGGGAACCCTTAACAAGAGTAAAAACGTCTAATCCACAGGAAATAAATGAGAAATAGCTCCCAACAAAGGTAAATCAATAACCTTTTCTTAACAAAGAGAACTCCATTCTACCCCCTTACCACCCACCCACCACCACCACCTTTATCACTGCAGTCCTCTGGGGACCACATGTCCTCCAAGGAAATTACCTCACCCAGCCTAAAGGTGCTGGAAGACCCATGGTCTCAACATTACCAGACTACTATCTACAGGCTGACAGAATATTGTAGGGTTTAGGGCATCTTATTTCAACAGCACCTTCTACAATTAGAATCAGGCCTGGGTGCTGTGGGTGAATGAACACACAATGCCCTGCCCCTCCCACCACAGTTAGGTATGGTGTGGGTGACCCTGATATAGTATAGTGGAAAGAGATCCCAAAGCAGGAAAAGTCTAGAGGCTCACACAAACGGCGATGTTGGCCTTTCCCGCTTCCCAAATTCCACTGACTCACCAAGATGTCCTCTGAAGTGCCCAGCCCCTGTGATCAGTGGATTCTGGCACGAGAGAGAGGAAGGGAGTGCCCTGATGTTTGTGGGAAGCTGCAGAGGTGTGCAGTTGCAGGTTGTAAGCCACTGTAGGGTGCTCCGAGGACATGGCTGGCTGTTTCAGAGTGGGAGACTTAGGGAGGGGATGAGTCCCAGGCTGAGGGTATGCAGCACACCACAAGAGGGGTGATATTTAGAAACCATGAAACAACACTACCCCACCCCACCCCCACTGCCAGAGTTCTGAAAGTAAGTAGCTGATCATTTTCAAAACATGGTTGGCACTTTCAGAATGTAACTTTTATCGTAAGTGTTTTTAATA
Organism: Neoceratodus forsteri; assembly: GCA_016271365.2. Classification (NCBI taxonomy): domain Eukaryota; kingdom Metazoa; phylum Chordata; order Ceratodontiformes; family Ceratodontidae; genus Neoceratodus; species Neoceratodus forsteri. Next base: position 1,810,682,237 of record CM057450.1, read on the forward strand.
TCTGCCCTGCTTGAGGATAGGAGAGAGACTCACGCACAAAATAAAGATGGAAAAGTGCAAGAGGAAAAGAGATGTGGGAGCAAAGAACACAGAGAAACAAAAGAAGACTGGATAAATGAAAATGTTGTGCAGAAAGAGAAATTGTAAAAAAAAAATAAATAAAGACAAGCCGGCCCATCAGTGCAGCGGTAGTGCTAGCACTCACGATGCCAGTGACCTAGGTTCAAAAGCAAGCTTGGGTTGTCAAGAGCCTGCCTGGGGAAGGATAGCTGAGTGCCTAGCAGACAGTGAGCTCTTCCTTTGGGGGGGTGGGGGTGGGTGGGAGGGCAGCGTGTTCCACTTCACAGCTTCCATCTATCTGAAGCTGTGTGACAACACAGTTGAAGCAACTCACACACACCGGTAAGGATATCTCCCGGTGCCGACTGCACATGTGCATGCATGTACCTTATGCACCACTGCGTGGCACACTGCTGTTATCACAACATCAGGGGACATCCTTTACAGTTAGTCAGAAAACCCTTTGTGAGATCAAGTCGTAAATACTTCTTCACCGTTAAGAGTTGTTGGTCCATGGAATAGACTTCCGCTTGAGGTTGTCATTAGTGAAACTAAAAGCATTTTCAAAACTAGATTAGATAACCTTATTAGTAATGGGTATGACCTCTCTTACTATACATTGGATTAGAATAGGAGCATTATGGGCTTCGGCCTTCTCACTCTTGTACTTCCTTAGTATGATCCTTAGTACAACCAGAAGAGAAAAAGCGAGGAGGAAAACTCCAGACTAGCCAGATGAGGGCCGGTCCTTGGCAGGTCCAGCATCACTGACAAGGCAACTCCAAATCTGGATTGTGCTCTGGAAGGGTTAAGGTAGCCCCGTATGTCCTGCCACAGTGGGGAAGGGGGGTAATCCATGGAGCACTCAAGGAGAGGTATGCCTTCAGGAAGGTGGTCAACAGGACTGTGAGGACCAGGGCAGAAAGGGAACGGTCGGTTACAGAGGACAAACAAATGATGACAGAAAAAGAGAAAGAACAGAGCACAGAAAATGCCAAGATAAGTACAAATCCCACTCCCGCTACATGTTGCAAGCTGCGGCCCTGGGCAGAGTTATCACCATTAGTTTGGCTCCTTGTGAAAATTCTGTATGTACTGTTGGTTTATGCCATTCAGTAAGTGGCATTCATACAGCCTCGTAGATAGAACATTTAAACTTCCCCAAATCCTCACTTTCTATTTTATTCTGAAACTTTGCTTTCCCACTTAATCGTTTATGCTGAATTCTGATTTGTGATGCATTATGTGGAGAGAAATCAACATGCGACTTGTGTTCCTTTTTTTGATGTAATGTATGTGATATCTGAGCAAAGGTTACTGTAAAATACTCTGATACAATGGTTAACGTCATCAGTCAGGAAACCGTTGTGCATGCAAACTTGGCAACAAAAGATTCAATAGGAGTACCATACAATAAAAAGAAATGTAATGAATAGCTGTGCCAGTTCAATGGATGCCAGTTTTTAAATAGGTCGACTCCAAAGAGCTGTGTAAAGCATTAACTTGGCTGCATACGATATAATTACATGAAGTACCGAAGAAGCGTCTTTTCCCAATGATGCAACATGCGGTCATGGAATGCTGTATAATGCTGTGTGAGGCTGTGTTCTTGCTTGAACTGCATCCCATTAAAGGAACTTACTTGCTGTACCATTTTTATAAACCCAGTTAGCAGAATGATAAAGGAATACACCATACAAAGCAGCAGAAAAAGGTGTTGATCCCTAATCATTTTTTAAATGTTGGAGTTACATGCTACAGTAGGAGCACTGTAACTGAAGATGGAAGCATGATTGTTCCCTATTATACAGTTGTTTTTAACCGCAGATAGTACCTCCCTCGTGTACCTCATGCACGACTTTTAGAGGAGCCATGGGGACCACTGTGGCTCTGTCCTTACACCGAGATGTGGCCTGTGCCAACATTTCACCTGACACGAAACGGTGGATTTTTTTTAGGAAGGGAGGGACCAGCCTACCCACACTTGTGCCCTTTACTATGAGACTGGATGGCTCCCTCTCCATCTTAGGATCCATGACCAGGTCTGCCTGCTAGTGAAAAGGTCTATGCTGGGGCTCATGCCTGGATCCACCTCCATCCTCTTCGAATCTGCTCAATCAGCTATTAACACCAGACATGCCTCTAAGGGAGGGCTTACATTTCCCTTCAGCACACATCACTAGCCCAGAGATCCCTCTTCTACAGAGGCCCGAGGTGGTTTAATGATCTGCCTCCAGCCCTGATTGAGTGTTACAAACTCAGTCAGTTTAAAACAAGGCTACAAATCCACTTAAACTCTAATGACCGTCGTTGCCATCCTCACTGCTGACACTCCCCCTGCCCCCATTACCTACATACCCTTCCTCCATGCCACTCCTCAACTGCCACCTCCACCAACCCACTTTCCTTCCACCCCTTTCCACCTCCACCAACCCACCTTCCTTCCACCCCTTTCCACCTCCACCCACCCCCTCTACTCTCCCCTTTCCCTCCCTTCCCCCTCTCCTTCCAACCAACCCCTACCCTGCCCTAGTTCTGCCTTTGACACCCTTCTACCCACCCCTCCTTTCCAATCTCATCCCCATGCTCCTCGCAACTCCCCACACACCCTCCACCCTCCCACCCTCCCTGCCTCTCTATTGACAAGGTCTGTCTGGCTGCTTCCTCCTTTCTTACCACCAGGTAGTCCAGGACCCCCTGCCCAGGTCTGCCTTTCTGTACTCTCACAAATTCTGTACCGCACTCCTGCAGTGCTGTTTGTGTAATTGACCCATACTTGTAACACATGTTCCCCCTACTGTACTGAATCAAGATGCTGAATTTTTATTTATTTATTTAGTAATTAGAATTCCAACCTTTGAGCTAAAAGCTCATTTACAAAGGATCATCGTCACAAGGGTAGGGGAGGGTACAGAAGTTTGGAGTCAGTAGCAGCTTAACAGGCATTGTCAAGAACATCTAATAGTAAGAAAAATGTGACCAGGAGAAATCAGTAAACATTGTTTAAACATGAATTTGAACTGCATTCGCCATTTTAGCACTTAGCACTGTATGTTAATTTCTTGTTTACCTGTATATACTTTGTGCTTTTGTGATGTATCTACTGACTTGGAGCCTTTGGCTCAAAGGTATTAATCCTAAATGAAATAAATAAAATATACCCTGAGTGACCCCCCCCCCTCTACCAGACCACCTGGGTGGAGGCAGGTAGTGTCAGTTGCCACAAACTCTCCCAAAAAAGAATCCCACGCCACCTGGAGAATATGCTAAGCCTCTGACAGAAAGTCTGTGATCACCAGGCTCGGGGATCCTGAGCTCCAACACTGTACATGGACATGCTTAACATCAGGCCATCAGACCAACATTTGTACATGGCATTGCTGCCTACTTCAAAGCCTATGCCCCCAATAATTTCAATATAGAGTGCTGCGGTTATAATTCAGTATACGTGAGCAGCACTAGCAGATTTCTAAATGTACAACACTAGTTACACAATGGCAGGAATAATTCCGGGCCACTGACTGGTTAGACTGCCCCAGAGACCATGTTATCTGACAGTAACATCACTGTATGTAGGGGAGGCATCGCGATAACTGCAACAGTAAAAGAAATTCCTCCCAAAGCTTGCTTTACATTCCCCTTGTTCATTCGCTTGCTGCCAGACACACCATTTTTGAAAAGCCAAAGCCATCATGGCTTCACCCCCCCTCGCTCAACTGTACTGAGCGTTTTTTTGTACCATTTCGAACAAAGTGCCGCACCGAGTGGCAGTTTGTTAACCAGCTACAGCACCGAGTGGCTACATGACATAACTGTCCAGTGTGCACACATCCTGCAGTCCCTGACATGCCTCAACAAACATCACTCCAGTTCAGTACTCTTTTCTTCAGCAGAAATGACAAGTCCTGTAATTCTATGCTCTACTGGTACAAACAATAAAATGCTGCCAAATGTACCAGGAGAACCTAACAAACAGAAAGGCAAATAAAAAACAGAATCCTGAAAGTCGCAACACTAATTGGCTTTACGTCAGCGGTAACCATGTGGTACTTGGTCTTGATTTTGATAAGCACAGCAATGAATGGGTTCGAATTAACTATCTCCCAGTACAAAGAAAAACAAAAATGAAGCATTGTTACACCATGAGAATACACTAGACAGCTGGGACTGGGGCCATGGGGGCAGAGGGCACAGCACGGACTAAAGCCATATACAAAGAGATGGGGACAGAGAGACAGCACACAGACAATAGCACCATCAAGTGGAAAAACTCAAAACAGAAACTTTATATATATTTACTTTCACACTGAAAAAATCAAATAAAAAATATTTTAAAAAATTTGTAAAATGTTTAAATTCTGTATAAACAAGCCACTGTACAAAGGCAATAAAGTACTCCAGGGCTGCGTGTGTTATTTTGTAATAATGTCAGTCCACGGGTGATGAACACACTTGCCCTGTGGCCTCATGCTTCAACCACCTGGGGCATAACATTATTACACAGTAACACACACCTTGTCACGTCTTATTGCTCAACTAAAGCTACAGTATTTGTTAGTGGATACAAATATTATCATTATTTATTGTTAACTAACAATGCATTTATGACAAAACATCAAGCCATTGTTTCTGTCAACTGCATTTAATTCCTGATGAGAAATATGTGGTTTTGAAGTTTTTAAAAGTTCCTGTTCTCTTGCATACCCACTGTGAAAAATGTAAACATCCTGGTGTGGTATAGTGCTTTCAGTTCTCAATTCCTACCCTCGCTCCCCAACTACCCCATATGTACTTTTCCAATGTGCCTGTCCCATCTCCTTTTGAGCCTCCTACTGTCTCAGCGCAGATGACCACTTCCAGAGTCTAAACCACTCTTTCAGTAAAAACGTACTTCCTGACATCTTTTTTGAACCCCCTCCCTCCACCAGTTTCATGGAGTTACACCTGGTACCTGTGTTACCACTCAGTGTGAATAACTCACTGATGTCCACCTTGTTTATCCCATGGAGGTACTTAAACATCTCAGTCATGTTTCCCCTCTTTCTCCCGACTCTAGCATGTACATAGTGAGATCCTCCAAGCGCTCATCAAAAGACCTGCTTGCTGCCCCATGTCATTTTAATAGCTCTTCTCTGCATCACCTCCAGCCTATTCTAGTCCTTCCTTAAGTGTGGGCTTCAAACGTTGCACATAGAACTCTAGGTGCTGTTGGGGCACTATTACCTCTCTCTCTCTCTCTCTCTCTCTGCTAGTGATCCCCTTCCAAATGCATCCCAGCATCCGATTTGCTTTTCCCATAGCCCAATTACACTGTGCCAATGCCTTCAAGTGCTCCATTATTATTACCACTTGGTCTCTTTTCTCCGTTGTGTTCTCCACTACCATCCCATGCCTCCTGTTAAATTTAATTGGAAGGCTAAAGCCTGTAGTTCAATGGGGCGAATCAACTAACCACGCCCCTGCTCAGCCCATTTAAGGGCCGCTCTCCCTCACGCTACTCTCGACCATCTTTCATTGTGGTCAAAGGCTCCTCCCTCCTCACCCTCCTCCCTTTCCTTGCGTCTGCTCCTTGCCTCCGGCCGCCAGCCTTTTCTCCCGTTTGCATTTTCTCCATGTCTCTCTGTCCGTTACTCATGTCCCTTCCTCCCTCTCCTCTGCTCCTTCCCCATGTCCCTTGGTCTTGTTCTCCCCGCTCCCCTTTGGGTCCTTGCTGTTGTCTGCCCCTTCCCTGCTCCTCAGCATTTTCCTCTTCATCGACCACTCTCTTGTTGCTGCTGTCTTTCTCTCCCTCTGCTTGTGTTCTATCCTCCCCATCCTGTCTCGTTCCTCTTTTGGGCCTCTCGTCCTGGGAGGTTTTTCGTTTGCTGGCAGCTCATTTCTTTCCAGCAGCTCATAGCCGCCTGCAGTCATCTAACTTTCTCCTCCTTCCCCTTGGTGTTTTGGCCTCAGCTACAACTGCTGGCATTGCCACTCTATCATCATTGCTGGCTATGTATATTTACCTTTATTTGCCCTTTACCCCATGGCTTATTAATCCTACTGCAGACCCTGGTATGTACTCTATTCAATTTATACCATTATTGTTTCTCCATAAGTACCTGCCTATGACCATTTACCTTCAGCATGTCAGCTCAGCTACTGCTGCTGGCGTTCAATCAATTTCACTTATTGTTTTACTTGGCTGGTTGGTCTCAGGCGGCTGCTCACAGCCTATTTACTTTATTTGTTTAATTCATGTTTTGGTGTCATGGTGCCTCTCTGTGGCCTCTCTGTTTTGCCAACGCCGGGGGACTGCATCATCACTGTGGGCATCGTGGCTCCGAGCAGCTGAGGCAGCTTTATAATCATTATATTTAGTTGGTCCCAGTCCTTTCTGTGGGCAGTAATGGGGAAAATAGGTATACCCCAACAGGTTATAACATCGATATAGCTATTGTACTCTGACCCCAGAGCTTACATCAGAGTAAAAGGCTCCTTCTCCCCTCCTATCTCACTGTCCCGTGGCACTCGGCAGGGATGCCCCTTATCGCCTCTCCTATTCGCTATATACTTGGAGCCCCTAGCTCAGGCATTGAGAAAAGAAAAGGGCCTGAAGGGAGTAGAGGAGGATACAGAAACTCATAAACTAGCATTATATGCTGACGGTTTACTGATATACATGGCAGATCCTGAGAACTCTCTCCCTTGTCTCTGGGAGTTATTGTCCAGATTTGGAAATCTAGCCGGGTACAAAGTCAATCCCTCTAAGACAGAGGTAATGGCCTTAAACTATGCTCCTTCTATGCAGCTGAAAACTAAATTCCCCTTCCGCTGGGACTTGAGGTGCATCAAATATTTAGGTGTGCAGATAGGAAGGTCACACACAGACCTCTTCTCCTTAAACTATGCCCCCTTCCTGGACAGATTGTCCGCTGACTTAGAGAGGTGGAGAGCACTGTCCTTATCTCTGCACCACAGAATTGAAGTTATCAGAATGGTAGTGCTGCCTCGCTTTCTATACCTAGCCCAAACTCTCCCCATCCTATTGCCAGAGACTTTTTACAGAACCCTGCAAAGGAAACTAAGTCCATTTATCTGGGCATACCAGAGACCAAGGATAAGGCCATCCATACTGCAGTTACCCAAGAGACAGGGAAGACTGTCATTACCGAAGTTTAGATTGTACTACTTAGCTGCTCAGATCAGAATTCCTCTTTACTGGCTGGATAAAAACTACGTGGCTAGGTGTAATCAGTAGAGAGTCGGGAAGAGGAACTCAAAAATATACACCAAATTTTGTTATCCTTTCCCCCAGATATAAAATCCAGCAGGGTGGATAATCTATACACCTACTCAACTTTAAAATACTGGCAGGGGGTACTGGTGCTTAGAGGGATTTCTGACTGGAGATCCGCATTATTTTCCTTGCCATATGCGAGTTCCTTCATCCCTGCTAAACTAGATGTGGGGTTTCGACACTGGCAGAAGAAGGGCCTTCACTTGGTATATCATTTTATGCCTCAGGGAGTGATTCTATCTTTAACAGAATTAAACCAGAAGTATGGTATTTCTTACGCAGATATGTTTTGATATTTTCAGGCAAGGGACTATCTTCGGAAATTCGGAGTAGTAAAATGGGGGGATTCCCCTCTTCCTGATCTCCTGCAGATTTCCATTAAAGTCATAGATAAATACCCAGTCCCTTCCCACCCAATCTCTATTCGTTATGGGGCCTTGGGCTCTTTAGAAGCTGATTCGACAGCAAGGATCAGATTAACCTGGCAGGAGGACTTAGGGACTGAGATCTCCCTCATGCAGTGAGAAAAACACTTACAGGTAATGGGGAAAGGCATTAATTCAGGGCACTGGAAGGAGTTTTCGTGGAAACTGTCTGTAAGATACTTTCGAGCTCCAGCTATAAGCTAGAAGTATAACCCCATTATGGGGGCTTGTTGGAGGCAGTGTCGACACACTCCAGCTACGCTGGGCCATATATTTTGGACATGTAAGGCCCTGCATACTTTTTTTGTTAAATTCCAGGAGACCTTGCAACGAATAATCTCCCCAGATATAATAGTGGACCCCCTCTTTTTTTTTCGGAGACTACCCACAGACATGCAGAGATACCCCGACGAGGGAATTTTTGAATTTGGCTACCCTTGCAGCTAAGAAAGCCATAACCAAAAATTGGCTCTCCCCACTGCCTACAACGATGGACGAGTGGTCCCTAATAATGATTCAGGTGTACAAAATGGAGAGAATAACAGCAATTCTTTATAAATCACAAGCTAAGTTTGAGAATAGATGGAGAAGATGGGTGATGTATATTACACCTCAGCGTTTAGACTTTGTTCCCTGAATCTCCAGCTTTATTAATTCAGGATCTCACTCACAGTACTACCGAATGAAATTAAGAAATATGTACTATTGAGAGTGCTCTTTTTATTTTTGCTTATTATTTTTTAAATGTTCTCATGGAACTCTTAATTCTATTTTTTGTATTCTATGTAAAATAATAAAGATTGAAAGTTCAAAAAAATATTTAGTTGGTTCCTGGTTCGCTTAGCCTTATACAGCTGCTCTGCACAGCCTTCATGGCATTAGCGCTCTCAGCATCTTGTCAGTCCTCCCTGATGGCTGCTGGCTCCGTCTCTCATGCTTGTACCAATGCATCTGGTTTTCTGTAACCCTCGCCATATTAGTGACTCTCACCATATCAGCAGTCAATTCTCTAATGACCCTCACCTCATCAACTTTCATCAGATTATCACACTCCCTACTTATACCAATACCTCTAGTTTTCTCTGACTCTTACTGTACCAGCTTTCATGGTCATACCAGCCTTCTCGGCCTCAGCGCAATCAGCGTATCAAGTCTACTCATCTCGAACCTCACCTCCTAACATACTGGCTTCATAGCCTCCTCCTACCTAACTATTGGCACTGGGCTTTGCCCAGCCTTACTGTTCTCACTCATAACATTCAGTTCAATTCACTCCTAATTTGTCTTTATAATGGACTTGGTTGGCATGCACGCTTGTGGTCGAGAAATGCTATCTACCTTAACTAGACCCACGTGAGGGTCCACATGGCTCAGTCTGACCTACATACAGATCCCTCCATGTCAGCTATTATCGAATTATGACACACGTGCGGGTTCCCATGCTACATTATGACTAATTCTCCATATTTTGGAGATATGCTGACCATATTCATTACTTCCAGGACACAGGGCTAGCCCTGTGGCTAACAGTCTCTCTCTGCACCCCGAAGTCTGCATCTTGAGCATGCGAAGCTTGGGGCAAGGTCCTTCTCACCTGGCCCATAGTTGGGAATGTCCCTGCCCCGGTTGGACCTTCAGTCATCAACCGTACCGATGGCACCTCTGGATGTAGCATTTAAGACTTCAGTGGCAAGGGGTGGGGCTATCACAGGAAGGGCCCCTTTAGCTGCCAGAGTGGGTTTAGAGGCACCCTTTAAAGCTATTCTCCCTACAACACCTCTGGTTCACCTGGTTTGTTCTTAGATCAGTAGGCCAGATGAGCGCCTCAGCGGTCATTACTCTCCTCCTCTTCCCACCTTGGAGGTCGGCACCGAGTGCCCTGGTGTTGCTGAGTTCGCTCGCAACCCTCCACGGCATTCCCGTTGGGGATAGTGCGAGAGTGTTCCCTGAAATTGCAATTTCCCTTGGATTGATCTATTAAATTGCAGTAGCAGAGCTGTCACTAAACAAAACTGTCCCAAAGCCTGAAGGGAAGGTGACCTAGGCCTTGGCTCCCCAGAGGTTTCCTCCTCAAAGGGAGTTTTTCCTCTCCTCTGTGCCAACGGTCATAATACCTAGATAGGCATAGTTATATTCCCAAAGTCACGTAGTTAGATTTCTGCTGTTGGGTGGTGGCCCTGTAATTGTACCTTCTCTCCCTCATAGCTGTTCCTGCTCTCCTTAGGAAGCCATGCCTCCACACCTTACATGCAGACCTACGAACAGGTCACTATTCACCCATCGTTGCCTGCCTACTCAACTCAAACCATACTACTAATTGACCTACGTACAGTTCCTCAATCCCAATATGTGTCCAACACCTCATATGCTCTGCCTGACACTCTTTTTGGGCTCCTTCCTAAGGTACTTTTAGCCAAGGGAATCACTCTGGCAGCACCTTTAGGGGTGGAACCCTTCTCTAGGGTTCCTTACCTTCGCTCCCCTACAGGTGGTCTATCTCATGGATAGAGAAGCGAACAGCCAAAGATTACCGCGTTACACAAACATAACACTATACCAGTTGCACAGCCACAGTGAATTGGAAGGCTAAAGCTTGCAGTTCAGTTGGGTGGAGCAACTAACCACGCCCCTACTCGGCCCATTTAAGGGCCACTCTCCCTCATGCTGCTCTCGACCATCTTTTGTTGCCCCTCCATCCACCCCTCCTACTCCAGCAGCACGGCTCTCTCTCCCATGGGCTCCTTCCTAAGGTACCTTTAGCCAAGGGAATCACTCCCATGGCACCTCTAGGGATGGAACCCTCCTCTAGGGTTCCTTACCTTCATTGCCCTGCAGGGTGGTGGTGGTATATCCATGGCTAAAGACTGACAAAGATTATCTACGTTACACAAGCATAATGCTATACCAGTTGCGTAGCCACACTGAAATTCAGTTAAAATCCAAAATGGGCACAGTGCTCATTTCATCTAATGGTGACTAACTTCTCACACTTGCAGTAGATCACAGTCCTATGTTTTTGTACTTCTCACCTCGTAATCCCCATTTAATGTTTAGTTACATTGTGCCATGCAAAGCTTATGGCAGACAGTTTAACTATGTCAATCTGCCCCCAACCACTCTGAATCATCTGCAACATAAACGCTGTAAATCATTAAAGCTTGCATGAATGCACTTCAGCTGTTCTTTGCTTCCTTTAGGTATATGGCATGGCCAGTTAGAACTGACGGCAACACATACTAAGCAGCCTAAGCAGTACATGCAAGATACAACTCCTTTAACAAACTGTTTTCCATTCTCTTGCAGGGAAGTTTTCTATTACTAGTCAGTTTTTAAATTTAATTATTTTTTTTGTAGTTCACTACAATGACAAAGACATCTGTTCCTTATGAATGCTGGCTAGTGACCATTTCAAAACATAAAAGGAGTGCTGTTTCACTGTGTAGACTGCAAATATAAGTTTTTTTTCAACTTCTTTGTTGTCCAACTTACACTTGGGCAGCTCCTACACAGCGGATACCCCCAGCTCTGTCACCCACCCAACCGAGGGCTTACTTCCCACCTCTTGAACTTCCATGAGTGGGAGAGTAGTTGGTGGGTGGTGCGAAGCTTGCAAGTGGGATATGCTGCCATCATCCTGCTGGCCCAGACCATTGCTGAGACCTTGCACAACCCAACCTACTGCTGCAATATACGTCAGTCTTCTCACCTCCAACTAGAATGTCCTAACCCAACTATGAGGATGGGCCTAAAAGCCTTCTCCGCAGCCGGACCCTCACTACGGAATGACCTCTCCGACTCCCGACATTCCCCAGACCCCCCTATAAATCTATATTCCATATTAAGAATGCACTTTCTGTCCTCCACAACCTGCATCTGCCCACAGGCTTCTAGCAAGGCTGCACCTCCCTTACAACCCACCCTTACCCGCTCCCCCCTCTAGTGCTCCACTCTCCTCTCCTGCCCTGAATACTATTGTTATTTCTATTGTTGAATGATGGAGCAACCCTACCCTATTTACTTAAATGTTATATACCTCAGTATACTCAATTGTTGATGTATCTGGTACTGTTTATTTTATATTTTCTCTTTTAGCTTGACCTACACTAGATTTCCTGTTATGTTCCCTGTATGATCCACGCTGTTCTTTCACTGTATTTTATGCTGTTTGCACCAGCTTCTGGCCTGGGCCGTGCCTGAAAAAGGTCTTCAGATCAGTGCACCAACCTGGTTACCAAATGAATAAATAAACAATGTGGGGACACCGTAGCTAATAATGCCCATATTTTCTGGTTTTATCCCTCTTGCGTCCATATCTAGAGGAACTCCAATTAGAGCTGCAGGAAATATTTGGTACATCTTTTATTGTAACATCCTGAGTTTTCTGTTTCTGGATCTTCCTCAAGGATTTCAGACTCCAGTAACTTGAACCCTGCCAAATATCTGTCTTACAGTAGCTAAGAAAAATCATCACCAAATGTGGGTTATCAACTACAATATCAACAATAATGTTATGGCAGTAACTGATGATAGAGGTGTACCAAATGGAAAGCTAACTGCACAACTCGCGTATCTGTATCCAAGGGTTGAAAATATCTGGCGTTCTTGGACTCTATATATTATGTCAAAGAACTCAAACTTTGTCCCATAACTGCAGATAGTTCCAGCTGCTATCTTTGGACTGGAACATGTGCCTCCACACGTTGCTCTGTATATCAAGATGCCGTACTTGTTTCATTCTTTTTTAGCTATACGATTTAATTGCAACTTGTCTCGTGGATGTTAGCCTTCTGAAATAGCAGCTGTACTGTATGTCTATGTTTGTTGTTGAAAACATTTTCAGCAGGCAAGGTGCAATACACAGAACCACACAGACGTACATGTCTTGGTTTCAATCAACTGTCCCTCAACAACGAAGGGGTAATGGAGTGAAGCTGCCACATCAGTTGACATATTATCATGAAATCTGCACACTGTGATTCCTTTCATTCTTTTTTGCCTGCCTCTTAAGGCAGTGTAGCCTAGGGTTACAGCTCATTGTTGGAAACCTAGAGACCAAGGTTTGAATCCCACAAGCATTACTTAATCAGCGTGTAATCCAAAGCAAGCCATTTAACTTTCTCTTGTTCTCTGTCTTTGTACTTAACCCTCTTTAAGTTATTTCCAATTTCCTGAGTTTTCCATGCTCTTTTAAAGGAAATTCCAGTTTCACACATTTTTCTTGATCTTTTAAAGTAATTTCCATCTTCCTGAGTTGTCCTTGATCTTTTAAAGTGATTTTCAGTTTCCTGAGTTTTCCCTGATCCTTTAGAGTGATTTCCAGTTTTCTGAGTTATCCCTGATCCCTTAGAGTGATTTCCAGTTTCTTGAGTTTTCCTTGATCTCAAAGTAATTTCCAGATACATACAGGTAGACACATAGGTGCTGACGGCAGATAAAAGGGCCTATGGCCAACCTAGTCTGCCCATGTGTGCATGTATTTTGCTTCTTCCAAGCTTTTCTATGGCAGTTGGCTCTGGCAGTACCCAAATTTGATAACATTCCCCAAAAATGTGAAACCCATAGACTTTATTTGTGCCTCCTGGTTTACCTGCCTAGAAGTCACACTCCTCTGCCTGTGACATCAGGCTAATTTCTATGGAAATAGGTCATGATGTCATACGCAAAGAATTATGACTTCCCTCTAAGAACAGGCAACTTGAACAGATGTGGAGCTTAATATGTATAGCCTCGAGGAAAGGAGGGAGAGGGGGGACATGATAGAAACTTTCAAGTACCTCAAGGGAATCAACAAAGTCCAAGAGGGTAGCATCTTTCAAAAAAAGAGGTGTGCAAGAACAAGGGGGCACAATCTGAAGATGGGGAGGCTCAGAGGTAATTTAAGGAAGCATTTTTTCACAGAGAGGGTTGTGGATGCATGGAATGGCCTTCCAGAGGAGGTTGTGGAGTCAAAAACAGTGGTGGAATTCAAGCATACATGGGACAGTCATAAGGCAATTCTAGGGGGTGGGGGTAGGAAGAAGTAGGCTGCTGGTTAACCAGGATCTGCAGCTTACCCAGTAGGTAGGGAAATGGGCAGACTGTGTGGGCCAAGCGGTCCTTATCTGCCGTCAAATTCTATGTTTCTATGTTTCTAAGTGAAGAAATTCCTGTTTCAAGTAAAATTCCTACAGCAATAAAAAAGTTGAAGGCCCCGAAATTCAAACTGATATTGGAATTTTGTGTAACTCAGTTCTGCTGATGACAGCTGTGAATTATTTGCTGGAAACCAGAAAATCTCTAGCCTTTCTATGTGTGCCTATTGTATGCTGCCTCTCCATGTCTTGTAAAGCATGTCGGGATACAGTGATTATGAAAGGTGTTTGTAACACTGAATCCCTGTCCTTCCATTCTTATTTTACAGGTTCATTTCTACTGATGAACATCTGTTCCTGGGTGAAAAAAGGCCTGGTCTGTGGCCACTGCCTTCCACTGCCACTTACTGTACGTTAAAGAGCAGACGATGCCTTTAAGACAACTTTGAAAAACGGACACAATTCAATATATAGTGTATGGTGGAATGCGATTTTGTATGGAAAACCATATACTTTCGAAAGTCATTCTGCTGCAGTAATCCTCATTAACGCAGAACAACTTTTCGTTCTACAATAGTGAGGATGTCATAATACAAATGACCCCATCAGCGCTCCTCACTGATCAGCAGCTGGTGAAAAGTCACGCGCGCGTGCAGCTCCATTGGCGTTTTTTTTTTTTTTTCAAGTGTGGTCAGTGGAGCGGAGACAACATAAAAAGAGTTTGTGCTCCCCCCCCCCCCATCACTGCTGCAACGATCGTGATCCACCATACACTATATAGAACAGTGTTTGCCAAACTACACACAATAAGGCTAATCTTCCCCCTCATGGATACCATGATGACTGAGAGACCTCTCAAGCTTCGCTCTCGAGGTCATCGGTTATCATGGTTTCCACTCGGGTGGAAAAACAGCCTTGTTGGGTATGGTTTTCCATACACTATCTTATATCCCCATTATGTAATACTGAAGTCATATGCAAACATGACTTTTTTCCCTCAAGTGTTCATTGGCTCCTATTGCTTATTCCCCACCTGATTTCACAATACTCTGCTTATGAAATCACACAGATTCCCATGGCAACAGATTGTGACATCACAACAGGGAATTATGATTTCAAGTGTGGCATGAACTGTAGGAGCAGATGAATGTTGTGGGATAATGCTCCTGTTTCTATGTGAACTTCCTCAGTAATAGGCAAGGTACATTTATTTGTTAGGTGCATATCCAAGGCTCTACGCACCATACAGATAGCAAGTTAACTCGTTATGTTCTGGGCCATTTTGTGTCTGGTTAAGCAACGGATGGTTTGGAGTTCATACGAAGCGTATTGGAAGCAATATGTTAAAATGATTAATACAGCACAGAAAAACATGTTAGGGAAAAAAGGCAGTAAAACATGTGAATGCAGTTTAAATAAATAAGGCTGTGGAGAAATCTATAAAAGATATATGAACAAAAAAAAGGGGCAGACTAGGTGGGCCGGTATGGTCCTTTTCTGCTATCAAGCATCTATGATTCTATGATACAAGCTGATATGTGTCTAAATAGTACCGTTTCCCCAATGTTTTCCCGGAGGTGTAAGCAATTGTTTACCTGCTGCCCATGACTGTATTCATGTCCAGGCTAATACATTTTGTTTCACTTTATGTAAGGCAGTGTGCTCCAGCAGTTAGAGCATCAAACTGGGAAATGAGAAGATTTCAGGTCCCAGTCACACCAAAGCCACTGGCTCACTGAACCCAGTCACTTGACCTTTCTGTGCTTTTGCTCCCCCAAGTTGTAACACTGGGTCACTGGTTCATTTGACAACTTATGCTTGTACAACTCAAGTATTGGTAGCATGCTCGCTACTGTCTGTAAGTTTGTACTGATGTAAGTTAAAGAACAGAGTATGTTTGAGGCACTGTAGATAGGACTGAATGCTTGTGCAATGCAGGCAGGGAAGTTCACTCTTTCTGTCATCGATAAAGGGATTACCACTGTTTACAGCTATCATTAAGGCACATGAACACTCTAGAGAGTTTTTTTCTTTCTGCAAACTGTCTGCTTTGACTGCTTTTAGTTTGCATTCCTACTCGTGTTATATCCCTTTTATATTTTACCATATATTCCATACTATTGTAGAGTAAATATTAAATATTTTTATTCTTTTAATGTTTTCTGTGACTGCACAGTGTTTTCTGGTGCAGATGAAATCTATTTTATTGAGCAGTCCGGCAATCTGTTACCAAAGAGCACAACTACCAAGTACAAAATTAACCTTATCTGATGCAGAGCAGGTGAGAGGTTCCTGGGAGTGACTAAAGGGGTGGTTCTGTGCCTGAGGTTAGGGCCTTGTACTGGATGAGCAGTAGCTGGCGGTGGGGTAAGAACCAGATCGAGATACCCTAAGTGAACTTGGAGGTGGCAGCAAGGAATTACAGGTAGCCCTCTGGGCATCTGGTTCCTCTTTTGTGTGAGTTTGTGACAAACTGGTGGTAGTGGTGTCAATCATTGTGACAAAAATGTATAGTGATACAGGAAGCTGCCATCCAGGTTCAACTCATGGCAACATTTATTTTATTATAATATGATCTGTGGCACAGAAAGGAAAAATAAAACACTTATGGAGGAAACATCTAGGGATCCCTGGCCTTAGGTTGCCATCTCTCTAGGCATTATTCTTTACTTAAATATTAAAACTTTATAAAGGACATCAATAATCATCTGACATCCAGGGATATAGACTGGACTCTCTTTCAGCCTCCCATGAGACTTGCACCCTCACAAAGGTGCTATAGGGCATGGTCCTGAAACCAAATGCGTCCCTGTATGTGAGGATTTCACCCTTGTAGAGGTGTACATTGGGTATAATACAAATGACAAATTAACATCAGGTTTGCAAAAAGACTCCCAGGAGAAGAAGAAAACATAACAGCTGCTTCAGGCTGTCCAGTTCCTCTCTGATGAAGTACAAGATCCATAGGTAAATAATTCTGGCAACGAAGCCCTAGAGGGGCAAAGCCTGAAGGTAGTACAAATCCATTGAGGGTGGTATGCCTAAGGGCACCAGCCTACCAGAGCTTGGGGTGAGAGTCTGCTAGTCATTGGGGTGAGCATCCAGTAGTTGCTGGGGGAAGAGCTCGATTATGAAGTAGTATAACCCCACTGACATTGTGGGGGCTTATCCTTTATGGCTCCATACAGCCGGCCCCCAGCACCATCCATCACTGCTGTACTCCACTCTGCCTTGACGGGCTTTTGTTGTTGCACTGGCCGGAGAAGGAATGAAGAAAAGAAGGGAGCCAGAAATCTTTGGTGCACCGCACCATACAAATCCACAGCTCCTGCCACACTTCAAAGGTGGCCACCAGCCACCCCCACGATTGCTACTTGCGAATGGAGCAGAAATTCTTCAATAAAAGCTCCAATCAGACCAGACTGCTAGAGTGACTGTATAAACAATACAAGGGGCACAGATTAATTGTTTCAAGGCAGGTGCCTTTTTTAAAATGAGACTGGGGCTACAGCCCCAATGGACTACAAGATTCAGCAGACTCCTCAGTGTACCATGATCCCACCACTACAGCAAAAAGAGTCTGGGTCATACAATTGGCCAATCAGGCTGCAGACCCTTGATCCACAAGTATCTCCTGATACACTGGAGGACTGAAAGATTCCTGACGTGAATCTCTGCACATTAAGAGACAGATCTCCAGTCTGGACCCAGAATGACTGACAGCCATGAAGACCAATGGTGAGCTTATATTCCCCAGTGAACAGCAGGGGCAGTTCCATAAATACTCTAGTGTGTGTGACTGGTGTGAGGCGCAGACAGGTTACAGAGCTGCTACAGAAGCAGAATGTGCGTCTTTCAGTGAAACATAGAAACACAGAATTTGACGGCAGATAAGGACCGCTTGGCCCACACAGTCTGCCCATTTCCCTGCCTACTGGATAAGCTGCAGATCCTAGTTAACCAGCAGCCTACTTCTTCCTACCCCCATCCCCTAGAATTGCCTTATGACTGTCCCATGCATGCTTGAATTCCACCACTGTTTTTGACTCCACGACCTCCTCCGGAAGGCCGTTCCATGCATCCACAACCCTCTCTGTGAAAAAATACTTCCTTAAATTACCTCTGAGCCGCCCCCCCATCTTCAAATTGTGCCCCCTCTGAGAAGATTCTGAGAAAAGCACAACACCTGCGCTCAGAGAAAAGGAGGTAATCACATGCTAGCTCAGCATGATAGCAAACTTTGCAGGCTGCAGCTGACAGATAGAGCCTTTTGCTGTGCTACGGCGGGAGACCATGATGCAGTATAGCACAGTGGTCTAAGGCTCTGAGCTGCAAATTTGGTGACTTCCAGCAGACCTGACCTGGGTTTGAATCCCACAGCTTTCACTTGCATACTGTGTGACCCTGAGCAAGTCACTTAACCTCCTTGTGCTCCCAGGTCGCTCCTGTAAAAAAGCTTTCAGCTTAGTGTGCTATACCTGGTTAAACAACTAAATAAAAAAAAAAAAAAAAAATGATGGAAATCACCTAGCCAGTACCACAGGCAGGTACTGTTATCCCCACCCCGTGGTACTGGATACCATGACATGTACTGAGACAGACAGGAGAGATGGCCGGGGGAGGAGGAGATTCAAGACTCTGATGGAGAGCTCACCTCCTCCTGGGTGAGTAGGTGAAGAGACACGATGCTAGAGCGCCTCCTGGCAGCAGCTGGGAGGCAATAAGTCTGGGGACCTAACTGTGGCTGGCATTGGTAGGACATGACAGACTTCAGCATGTCACGCATGGAGACATGTGTGATGCTCCATGACATCATTACGCATCTGCTTCCTCAGGGGAAACTGACAAAAAAAAAAGTGGATAAGTCACTGGTTGAACAGGTGATGCCACTCCTTGCTACCATGCCCAATGCCGGATCCTGCCCACCTGATCCTTGTCTCATTCACCACCTTCACTTCTGCCTGCTGGGCTAACAGATGAGTTTATGGGAGTTACCATGGAGCAGGAGTTGTCCCTGCACATGAGTTGCAGGTGAACCGGGGGACTAACGAGTCAGGTAAGGAGAATCTCAGCTGGGTGGGATCAGGCACTGGAGACGACCAAAGGAGGTCACAACCAGTGGAGGGTAATAGGAAAAACAGAGTTGGAAAAAAAAAACACACAGCAATTTTGTAAAATAGTTAGAAAGCATTTACTGGACTAGGACGTCCGGTCTGGACTTACAAATACCAAATTTGGGTTTTATGAACACTTGGGTTTGGGGCTTTAATTTGCAAGCATTGCTTTAGTTTGTTAAGTGCACCACCACCAGCTAACCACTTGCATTGGCACTGAGCTTTCACCATTTCCACAGCTGGGTACCAAGTGAAGCACCATGAGCTCCCTAGATACACTTAAAGGGATATACACTGGTACCAGTGGGGAGAAGGTAGAACCCCCAGTATAGGTGGGCAAGGAGAGCACTGTACTGTCAATGTGTGGACTGTAGGCAGACTATAATAAGTCTGGCTGAGCCTGGAAAGCAACATAAGCACAGCCCTAGGTGAACGTTGTTAGGCTGGGCTTAGAAGGGCATGGAAGAACTAGCTGAGGTCTTTAATATCACTGCATTGCATAACTACCTTTTAATTTTGGGGCTGCAAACCGCCCTTAA
Organism: Neoceratodus forsteri; assembly: GCA_016271365.2. NCBI lineage: Eukaryota > Metazoa > Chordata > Ceratodontiformes > Ceratodontidae > Neoceratodus > Neoceratodus forsteri. The sequence continues at coordinate 1,810,701,722 of CM057450.1, forward strand.
ATAAAGTCCTCACTGTACGGTTTATATTTACTGGTTGGATGTCTCTCATTTATAGAGCTGAATGCTCACTAGGCTAACTGTTATTGCAGTGCATTGGCTCATGGGTGGGATGATCCTGTGAAGAGGTGGGAAGTACTGCATCACAGGGGGTCGTAATATACTTACTGTACACCAGGCCCACATTTACATTTTTTGGGTGGAGACACCATGCAAACAACTAAAACCTTGGGTACAATTCCCCCAATCGGGTTTAATCACCCAGGCCTCTAAATCTTGCTTGAGCCCACAAGGCAAGGGTAGTAACTGCAACATCCATAGGGACACGGTTACAGTAGTACTGTATAATAGTGCAGTAGTAGACAGTGAAGCCCTGTATGACTTAAGGTGATATGAGTGTTGAGCCCTAAGAAGCTGGAGGATTCCCTGGGTAGTCTGTAGGCATGCCAGAAAGCAGCAGCTAGTTGAGGACAGCAGATCTGGAGGCACCCCTGACCTAAGCAGTAGAGTCCAAAAACACCAGGAAGGAGGAACACAGACAACTGAGCAGAGAGACAACATGACCCAAAGAAATGCAAACTACAGCAGTAGCAGAATCCTGCACCCTGCAGTACAATGACCAGCTAAGGGCAGCAGCACAGGAGAATGCATGGATAGAACGTGTGGCAAATGTGGTCACAGTCAATGGAAGAACACCAAGCAACCTCAGGGAGGTGCAGGAGAGGAGACAAACAGAGGAGAGGACCACCAAGGCAGACTGGCAACACAGAACGGCATACAACACAAATTGCCCCAAACCCAGAAGGGCAAGTAGCAGTACAGTGCTGTGGAGTGGAGGCAGAAGCAATAAACAAACAGGGGGGTCAAGGTAAAACAGTGAGATTGAGGAAACTGGTAACCACCGGACCTTGACAGCCAGAAAAAAGGGGAAGGAGGCAGGTAGGAAGGGGCAGGGAAAGAGCGGTGGGGAAAATCTGCAGCTCATGTCTGCTGCAGTGAAAATGAGCATCCAAAGGACACTTGGCATGCACAGTTTAAATACTGCTGGGTGGGGACATGGTATGAGCCGTTCACTGTTCCACATAACTGCAGACATAGCTCTTTAAGCAGAAGCAGGATGAGAAAACAGTGTCTCAATTAGGCTACCCTGGGTAACTAAACCATAAAATAGAAAATAAAGGAACGTGTTGTGTTTTCAAAACACAGTGGAGCCAGCCAGGATGCAATGTGATACCGCTGAATTCTATAGCAGTTACTGTAAATAACAAGGCAATTTCAATGGCAGGTAGTCCCTTTTGTCACGTAGGAATTGGTGACACTGCGTTGCATCCTGCGGGCTCTCAGGCTTGACAGTATGCTTTTCATGATCCAGCCACAAAAAATAGAAGGCCATAACACAGCTCCCTCAACTATCCGCAGTACACATAGAATAGAAATCCTTTTTCACAGGAGCTGGAAATCAGACCACAGTCTTAAGTGTTCTTACTTATTCACCATACATAGAACGTCCTTCAGTAAGGCTAAAGAATAAACTCTGTGAACTAATTTTACTGTTCAGCCTTTTGACCTGCTTCTTGATCCCTTACAAGGTGAATTCCACTACCATCATGGATTTAACATTCTAGTTGATCCAAGGCAGGAGTCTTAAATATTTAATATTCATGACCAAAATATTATATCCTTGTAAATTAGTGTAACCATAGAAATCAGTACATGTTTGCACAGCATATTTATTCATCCTTCATATGCAGTCGGGGTACACATGATAGTCCTAAAATCCCTTCTGATCTTAAAACATATATTACTGAGTAAATCCTATGCAGCCAGCTGAACCATTAGAAGGTGAAGAAACCCACAAATTAGTATCTCAAAACTCTTACCAAGGAGAGAGAGAGAGAGAGGGAGAGAGAGAGAGTTTGTTCTTTATTCTAAGAGACAAATTAAACAAACTACAGTATAAGTTGAAGAAGCACAAATAAAAGCAATGCATGGAACTCTCAACAAATAATTAGGAATACAGGTAAAGGCAATACATCCTGCAGGAACTCTCAGCATAGAAACTACAAGTGAAAGGAGCACAGGTCATGGTAACAAATGCTATAGGAACTCCAAAAAAATAAACTGCGAATGGGAGGAGTACAGGTAAAGGCAACACATGCTATTGGACCTCTGAACAAATAAACAAGTGGAAGGGACACAAGCAAAGCTAACACATGCTACAGAAAATCTCGACAAATAAGCAACAAGTGGAAGGAATACAGGTAAAGGTGACACATGCTACAGGAACTCTGAACAAAACATAAGTGGAAGGGATACAGCTAGAGGTAACATATGCTACAGGAACTCTCAACAAATAAACAACACGTGGAAGGCATACACGTAACGGCAATGCATGCTATGGGAACTCTCAACAAATAAATGACAAGCAACGGGAACAGAGGTAAAGGCAACACACTACGGGAACTCCCAACAAATAAACTGCAAGTGGACCGAGTACACATAAAAGTAACCCTGCAATACGCGCCACAGGGACTCTCAACTAATAAATTTAAAATTCAAAAAGCACAAGTAAGGGCAAACTATGTCGTAGAAACGTTCAACAAATAATATATGAAAGGAGCAGAAATACAGGTGATGCAACATAGGAACTCGCAACAAAAAACTACGTGTGTAAGTAATATAAGCAAAGGCAACAGATGCCACAGGAACTCACAACACAAACTACAAGTTGAGGAAGCACAGGTAAAAGCAAAGCATGCTGTAGGAACCCCAAGCAAATAAAATGCAAGGGGAAGGAGCACAGGTACAGGCAACACACAGCAGGAACTCACAACAAATGAACTACAAGTTCAAAGAACACAGGTGAAGGCAACGCACACTGTAGAAACGCTCAACAAATGTACTACACATGGAAAGCGCACAAGTAAAGGCAAAGCATGCTGCAGGAAATATTAACAAATACAATGCACGTATAAGGCACAAGTAAGGGCAACACGTATGGCAGCAACTCGTAGCTCAGAAGCTACTAGCTGAGGAAGCAGAGGTAACTGCATCACATGCTGCATGGTCTCTCAACAGACTGCAAAATGACTGATGTAGTTACAGTGCCTTCCTAGCTCAAAGTGCTATATTCTTCAGGCCACATTTTTAAAACTGCAGATGCACCACATAAACTAGGGGGTCATCCAGCAAGTTCCACTAAAACCGATAAACTTGTTACCATGTTGACAATCTCAGCCTTGGAATTTGATTGGGAGACCAAAAGAAAAAATGGCAAGGTAAAAAGAAGCCTTAACGTATAAGAATTGAAAACGTATAGTTACTCAGATGCTTGCCAGTGACACAAGTCTGCAGGAAGCTCTTCCTCCTCTTTTGACAAGTCATACCTCATACGAGAGCCAGATACTCACTGTTCTATGTAAAGTAAAAATAATATATAAAGAAAGTCGACATATGCTTTCCAGTGTGGATCAACTTGTGGAGTTTGTTCACTTACAACAAGCAGCACCAGAAGATATGGAAGATTCTAAAAGCACAGCTAAAACATTGTTCATCTCTCTGTCCTCATGTGAGGGTAACTAATCTGTTCAAATCTCACATGCATCAACCACAGATAAGCAACTGGCATGGAACTATTCATTACTTGTCAAAGCTAAATGAAAGCTTTCCTTTTTTCTTTTAATATAAATCAGGTCCACAACTGTTTATACTCCTTGGAGCAGACAGAGCTTGGGACTTCTATATTGTTTACAGAAAAATGCTTTATTTTTACACTTTTTAGTTTTGAAAGATCAGACATAAATATTTTTTTGTATTCTTTTTATTGCATTATCAAAGCAGATATACAACAAGGTATACATCAGGAATAGGCAGTATAGAACATGGTATAGAAAGCCACAAATTTCAGACAGAATATATGCCACACACTCCTAAGTGGCACAACTAATTCAAGGGCATTCACATAAATACATTTAATAACTTACACATGGAACCTAGCTGTGGCCAACGCACAGGTAAATATCAATAAAAAACATTCCACCATAATTACACATCTCTGAAGTGCACTGCACTTGTGGAAAATAAAAAAGTAAAGCACGTACACCAATGACTCAGGCAAGTGATCTTTACTGAACTACACACAGGCAAGCACCCCTACGTAGTGCCTACTGTCTAGGCTTCATCAGGGGATGTGGCTATCATTGCATAACATGTGGCTTACATGACCCCAATGTGATAAATTTAATTAAATATTCAAATGATGCTGGCCCGCCAGCGCAGCGGTAGCACTACTGCTTGCAACGCCGACAACTCAGGTTCAGAAATGAGCCTAGTCAGAGGGCTGACCAAGGGGAAGGAAGGATCGAGTGTCTGCTGGACTGCACTCCTCCTCCTCCTCCTCCTCCTCCTCTGGGGGAGGGTGGGGATCTGCCCATTACTTGCCTGGCCCTTGGTGGAAGCTAGGCAAAAGGCAGCCTGAGCCAGCAGGTTGGAGGCGGGACAGACATTGCACAGGAATGCATGGTGCGTGCCTTGACATCTTTGCATGTCCAGTGCAGGCCAGGGGACAGGAAAAATGGGAAAAAAATCCTGGCTGGCAGGATGAACGCCACCTGCCATAGGCTTCACGTCCAATGACTTAGGCACCTCCTGCAATCTAGATCCAGTCCTGGCAGGTCGAGAGGACTCACCACCATCCTGTCATGGAGGGCAAGCCGTGGGAGACTGTGAGAGAAGGTAAGTCCTAGGGGAAGCTGGGGAGATGGGGCTAGGCAGAGTGGAGGAAAGGAGGGCCAGCCATGTGGGAGAAACAGAGTAGCAAAGAAGAAATATTCAAATGACATCTTAAAGTCACCACAATGCAATAAAAGAAAACAGAAGTGAAAAACTGTAGTGCAAAAGCCATAAGAATTCATGATACCAAAATGGCAACACTGCTTCTGTCTGCAGAAGTGCAGGCCTCAGTGGGACCAGGGCTTCTGCTGTCACAGGTACTCATGCATACTTTAAGATATATACACACTCCTAGCACAGGCCTCTGTGATGCCATACGTTCTGCAGCCACAGGTACTCAATGCATACTGCAAGACAAACACACTTCTGGCTGCAGAAGCACAGGCGTCTGCATCTCAGAATACGGACAGTCGAATGTCCATATTCCGAGATGCAAATACTGCAAAAAGTGGAAATATCGGGGGATGTTGGACTTTTTTTGCTCTCACCTACAACCCAGATGGTTTGGAATTTTGTTCTGAAATTTTCACGTCTGTAGGGGCTTGACCTAGAAAGATGCCTTTTTTTGGTTTAGTGAAAAAATATTAATCTGTTCCCAAATTATAAGGGTTTAAAACGTTGATTCTGAGCATGCTCAGTAGGATCTTTCATTTATGAACATACGAACATGCGAAAATGCCAGCAGATACAGGCTTCACAATCTATCTAGTCTGTACGATTGTGCAGCTAGTCCCTCACCTTGCACCGGCCTACCCACCCCTTCCTTCTTCATAATTACCCCCTCTCACTCTGTCCTATCCCCGCTTAAAGGCTACTACCTCCTCAAGCAGAGCATTTGACTTGTCCACCACCCTATCTGTGAAATACTGTCTCCTGTCTTCCCTAGTGAATCTTCCCCCCTCCAATCTCAGCTGGTGCCCCCTCGTGACCCTCCCCCTTCTGATCTGCAAAATCCCTTCAGTGCTAGTCTTGTTTATCCCCTTTAGGTATTTAAAGGTTTCAATCATGTCCCCCTATCCCTCCTCTCCACCAGGGAATACATGTTCAGCTCACCCAGCCTCTCCTCATAGGAGTATCCCTCTCATCCCAGGATCATCTTTGTCACCCTACTCTGTACACCCTCCAGCAATCTGATGTCCTTCTTCAGGAATGGGCACCAGAACTGCACACAGTATTCTAGGTGCGGCCTGACCAGCAACCTGTAGAGGGGCATGGTCACCTTCCTATTTCTAGATGAGATTCCCCTTGCTATGCACCCCAGCATTCTGCTGGCTTTTGCTGCTGTCTTCCTGCACTGAGCTGAGTTGTTCACACTCCCCATTATGAGCACCCCTAGATCCTTCTCCTCCTCGGTGCATTCCAGCTGTAACCCCCCCCCCCACTAGCTGATAGCTCCTCTCCTGGTTCTCAGTCCCAAAGTGCAAAACCTTGCACTTTTTGGTGTTAAACCCCAACTGCCATACCTCAGACCATTCCTGCAGTTTGGTCAGGTTCTCCTGCAGGCCCCTCCACCCTTCAATGTCATCCACCACCGCTCCTATCTTTGTGTCACCCTCGAGGACACTTATCTTGCTCCAGATCCCGTAGGAGATATCAGCAATGAAAATCCTGAACAACACTGATCCCTGTGGCACCTCACTTGTCACATTCCTCGGCGCTAAGAGTTCCCCCACCACCCTTTGCTGCCTACCATTCAGCCAATTTGTGATCCAGTTTACCATCTTTGTTCCCACCCATATATATTCCAGCTCCCCCTCTCAGCCTCCCATGTGGCATGAAATCCAAATTTATATGTCTGATGTGAAAGAAGAACTCCCAGTTCATGAAAAAAGATTCTTCTTTTGTAAGTCAAAATTCTTCCTTTGTGAGAAGGAATCTTCTGTCGTATGACAGCCATCTTGTTTTTTTATTTTTTCAAAAAAACATTTTAAACCAACAAAAATGATGCTCTGGAGGGAGAAAAACACAGAAATCTAGCTAAAAAGGACCTGTTTAGCTTGATTCTGGAGTTTGGTTTTTGAAAAATAACCCCCAAATATGGTTTTGGGACATCCATAAAATCCCAGGTGGAAGGCTTAGTGAGGGCTCCCAATTCTTCTTTCATGAGTCAAAATTCTTCTTTTGTGAGTATTTATTTATTGATTTGCTTTTGTTTACCAGGTAAGCACACTAGATAGCCAAGTGCATATTTTCAGGAGCAACCCAGGAGGTTACAAGGTACAGACGAGAGCAGTTTGGCAGTAGACATCACATCACATGTAAAACAGTATGGTACAGGCCTTTGACAGCAGTCAATATATAGTATTATGAAAGAAGAATCTTAGCTCACAAAAGAAGAACTATATCAAAATAATTACATGAAAAAAGATTTGGACTTAGTTTTTTTCTCACAAAAGAAGAATATGGACTTAGTTTTTTTTTCTCACGAACAAAGACTTTGAACTTAGTGTTTTTTTCCCTCACGAAATAAAATTTTGAACGTTTGTTTTCTCACGAAAAAAGATTCTGAACTTAGTGTGTTTTTTTCACCAAATTACCAATGAACTTTTACTCATAACTCGGCCATTTTTATTTCCCCCAGATTTTCAACACTCTTCTTTTTTAACTCCCTTTTCCTAACACCATGGGTGACAAATGTCAATTCCAACTAAAAATAGGTTTTTACTGGGTGATGCCATAAAAACATTTTAACAGTCAGATTCCAAGTACCTCAGTTTTGTCAAGGCTGCTTTGCCTTTGAAGAGTCTTTGATCACAAAAGAAGAATTGTATCAAAATGAGATCATGGAAGAAGAATCTGGACTTTTTTTTTTCCCCACAAAATATGATTTTGGACATAGTTTTTTCACATTACCAATGAACATTCACTCATAACTCAGCCATTTTTTAACGTTTTCCCCCAAACATTTCTACACTCTTCTTTTTAAATTAAGCCTGATTCACTAACACAGTGGGTGACAACTGCCAGTTACAATTTTTTTTTCCAGTGTGATGCCATTAAAAACCTTTTAGCAGTCAGATTCCAAGTGTGTCACTTCTGTTAGGGCTGCTTTGCCTTTAAATAACATTTTGGACAATTTGGAAAATAAATGTTGAAAAATAGCATGAGTGTTGTGGTACAGTTCTTCTGCTACACAAGTAATGTAACAATGGAGCTGTACATGTTGCACATTGCACTGTGGTACCGTATCTGTGGTTGCAGATGCACTGGACCCACAGAGGCCTACGGTTCTGCAGCCACAAGTTGCTGAGTATGTTTTGTTGAATTACAGAAGTGCACCTGCATTTCTGAAGCCAGAAGCAAATCTGAATGCGTTTCACTGTGCTACTGTATCTGTTGCTGCAGATGCGCTGGCCCCACACGGATACTTGGTTCTCCAGCAACAAGTTGATGTGTATGTCTTTTCGAATTATGCATGGATGTGAAGAAGTGCAGGCCCCACTAGGGCTTGCACTTCTGCAGACAGAAACAGATTTGTATCCATTCCATTATATTACTGTATCTGTGCCTGTATAAGTGCTGGTGCAGCTAGAATTACTACTATAGTTTATTTTCTCAAAAAGAAGGGAAACTCATTGCAAAAAAAACATGCATTAATGTACCAGTTAGGGTTACACTTAATGCCACAAATGTAAGGAAAATGTGGTGTTGGGTTTCCAAACCCTACCCCCCAAAAAAAAAAGCAGCAAAAGGAAAACCGCACAAGCAACCACAGAAGGCCATACTCTGGTAAGACAAACATACAACTGTTTCCAGAGGACACAAAAGACATCCATCATCATGGTCCAGTGCTTCAGCAGCCCTGGATACATATGCACATGTCAATACATACATTCCCACTTCTAACTGCAGACAGAAATCCACAATACTGATATCGCAACATTTAGCTTCTGCAGCAGTTGATGCACATTCACAGTTCAACACACATTCACTTGTAGTTGAAGATACAAATCCACAGTACCCATGTCACACTGTTTCTGCATGAAGGACAAGTGCTACTGCACCAACAGACAGAAATATTTGATTCCCAAACTACATGAGTATTTTCATCTGTAAAAATCCAGGTCCCTCTGTGGTCTGAGCTTTTGCAGCCAGGTATAGAAATTTAAGGTATTCCGATTAGCAGAGTACTTCTATCTGCAGAAGCACAGCTTCCTATGTAACCTGCAATTCTGTAGACACAGATACAACTGCACAGTGCAACACATACACAGTCACTACTGACTGCAGAAGCACATGCCCCTGCAGATCGTGTGCTTCTGCACTCACATATATAAATCCAGAATACCCAGATCACAACAGCACACTACTTCTGTCTGCAGAAGGAACTGCATCTGCAGCCACAGATACACTTGCATAATGTAAGACATACACACCCACTTCTGTCTGCAGAAGCACAGGTCACTGTGGGGCCTGCATTTCTGTAGCCACATATACAAATCCAGAATAACCGGATTAAAGAAGTACTTCTGTTTGCTGAAGTGCAGGATCCTGTGGAGCCTTCAATTCTGTAGACACAGATACAACCGCACACTGTAAGACATGCACACTTGACTCTGTCTGCAAAAACTGAGCCAGCTCTGGAGCCTATAATTATGTTGTTCTAGATACAGTGCCAAAATTAAAAATGTTCTTCTATATCTAAATGCAAGCATCTATGGGGCCTTTGCTTCTGCAGCCACTTGCAAAGTTACTTACTGTAAAATATACACACTGCCTTCTGTCAACTTTATTGGATATTGTGCATTTTTATCTGCAGTTGGAAGTGGGTGTGTATGTGTTGAAGTGTGGATGGGTATTCATGGCTGCATAAGTGCTAGACCATGATGATGGATGTCTTCTGTGTCATCTGGAAACAGTTGTATGTCATCTGTTTTACCAGATGATGGCTGTCTGTGTCGTCTTTTCCTTTTGCTTCTTGGGAAGGGTGGGGAGTAAGGGCTTGAAACCCTAATACCACATTTCCCTACTTTTGTGGTGTGAAGTGTAACCCTAACTGGTGCATGAACAGTATATATCTATATATGTATACGTATATAAAATACTGGCGCAGTAGTGCCAGTATAGTTAGGGTTGGCAGAGCAGTTTAATGTTAAACCTCAAACTTTGCACTTTAACTCTGTAACCCTTAACAGATATTCACAACATTTGGCATGCATTGCGGCTAGGGGAAGGTCCCTGGATGTGCCAAATTTTGTGTGAATCCCTTTTGTGGTTTTTGAGATACAGAATGGTGAAAAACACAAAATGTCACTTTTTTTTTTTTATTTCTTTTGACAGCTATTTCTCGGAAATGGCTTTTGGTTGTGGCCTGAAATTTTCAGGGTTGAACATCTTTACCACACACATGTACATTTTGAAGGGTTGGTGAAAAATATTAATCTGTTCAAAAGTTATTTAGTTTTTAATTTCCAATTATTTCTTATGAGAAAAAATAGATGTGCCATGCAAAAACAAGCTTGTTTTCAAGGAAAGGTAGCTTGTTTCCACAGGGAGGTAACTTGTTTTTACAGACAGGGTTCACAGTGTTGCAGGGAGCCTAACTGTCTGCTGCCATCCCCTGCCCGTCCATTTTTTCCCCCATCCCTGGTGTCTACTGGCAACCCACCCCCACCATTATGTTGCCCTGTGTCTACTGGCACCCACTCACCCTCCCATTACCGAGCTTGATATTTTTTTTATTAAATTGCCAACATTGGGGTGCCCAATCCCCTTGTTGGCATGTAAGCCCCCCTGCCAGTGTGAGGCACTAGGGATCCCACTCCTAGTGTCACAAAACATGTTTTTCTATATTTGCCAAGGGGGGTGCTCAATCCCCCTGTCGGCACTGTAAGCCCCCTTCCAAACTGTGCAACAGTGGGGAGTCCACTCCCAGTGTCAAAGTGCTGCCCCCCCAGCAGTGTTGGACGCTGGGGAGCCCATCCCCAGTGTCCCAAAAAACTGTACATTGTGCCTGCAAAAAAAAAGAAAACAGATCCCCCAGGAAAAAAGAAAACAGCCCCTTGTTGTCCCTTCTGTCTCCCTCTCCCATCCCGACCCTCCCACTGAACAATCCGCCACCCCACAACCCCCTTACCCTATACTTACCATTGGAGGTCAGCGGCTGTCATCTTCTGTGGACTGGGACATGTCTGCATTCTTCAAAGCAGACCATGAACTGAAGAATCAAGGTAAGTGCGGTATAATGGCTGTCAATGGCATTTTCCTCTTATGTTGATATCTCAGCCATTTTAGGTACTTTTGCTCCAAATTTTCAACATGGGCTTTTTGGGACCCCACCTCATGAATACTGGCACAATAATTTAGTTACTCGGTCCTGAAAGGTGATTTTGCGGTCGCTGTGTGGAATCACCTTTTGGGACCGACTAACGAAACGACAGTGCCACCGTTCATAAGGTAGGTCCCAAAATGCCTAAGTTGAAAATGTGGTGCAAAAATATGAAAAAACACCCAAGTTACGCACGCTCATTGACATTTTCTTACGCACACAAGTTACTTTGCCAATTTTTTATATTTTCACGCCAAATTTTCAACATACACATTTTTGCACACCACCTCATGAACAGTACAGCTGTCATTTCTCACATCCTTCCTGAAAATTGTTTTCACACCTGTGGCGCAGAATGACACGGTCCTTGCACAAAATCACCTTTCAGGACAGAGTGACAAAATGACAGTGCCAATGATCATGAAATGGGGTCCCAAAAAGCCTAAGTTGAAAATTTGGAGCAAAAATACCAAAAAATGCCCGAGTTACACGCGATTGTTGACATTTCCCTACGCATGCTCGTAACTTTACCAATTTTTCATATCTTCACTCCAAAGTTTCAACATAGTCAATTTTTTTCACACAACCTCATGAACACTACAGATGTAATTTTTTCACATCCTGCCCAAAATGACTTTCCACACCTGTGGTGTAGAATGGCATTTTGCCACGGATTGAGAAAATGTCACCTATGGGGTTTATGAGGTAGGGTGATAACAAGACTATGTTGAAAATATGGGGTCAAAATGTGAAAAAATTACGAAGTTATCACACCAATGAAAAACAGAGGGAGGCAGGGAGGCAGGGAAGGCAGTCGGGGCGCCAAGGCAAGGACAGAAGAAAATATAACACATTAAGTTAAAAAAGGGAACAAGACCTTTTATAGATACATTAGCAAGAAGAGAAGGAACAGGAGAGGGACTGTAAGGCTGAAGAGGGAGGAAGGAGAAGCAATGGAGGGGGACCAGGAAAAACCAGGACCTGCACCACAAGTCATATGAGCAGAAACTACAGGAAATACAGGTTACTCACCTGTAACAGGAGTTCTAGGAATGGTATATGTTGTTCATCCACACTTATTGGCAGGTCCCTTGCCGCTTTAAATCTTGCCGGAAGGTCTTCAAGCTGGCTCCTCCCACCCACCCGGGTGGTAAAACTCTCGGCTCCGCCCCATGACGCCAGATTTAGCCCGCTGGAAGCCAGGTTGTGCGTCGGAGCCGGGGAGGTTGGATGGGTCGTGTGGATGAACAACACATACCATTCCTAGAACTCCTGTTACAGGTGAGTAACCTGTATTTCTAGGGACATGGATATGTTGTTCATCCACACTTATTGGCAGACTCCTAGCAGTTCTCTGGGAAGAGGGAGGCAAGGCGCACACCCCTACTTAGGTAGAAAGACTGGAGAACCGAGGCCCCGACCAGCACCCCGCGCAACCCAAGGTCGATGTGGAAGGGGAACGGTAAAGCCTGCTTCCGGGCAGAAGTCCCCATGGATATCCTGGACCGAGGATCCTGAAGCAGCCACCGATGCAGCGGAAGGACGGGTTAAAAGAGCGCTTATCCCTCTGGGAGGCTCCATGCCCGCCTACCAAAGTGGAGACCTTGCAGGGTGACCCGCTCCGCTGCCTTCCACTGGGCTGCAATCTGCCAGATGCGGCTTCAGCGAAGGTGATGAACAGCTGGCGAACCTCTCCCGAACTTTAGGTCTACGCTCTCACGAGGTGAGCGTTAAACGGTTCCCATGGAACCTGAATATGGCCTCCGAGGTGTGAATGGGGATAAACCCCGGCAGAGGCAATACCCCCGAAGGGAAGACTCTGCCACCGCCTCCGGAGGAACTTCGGGTGGGGCACAGGACAACCTAGTCCCTGTGGAAGACCGGATAGGGAGGTTAAAGGAGCACCTGGAACTCTCCAAGCCTTCTGGATGGCGGAGTGGCCCCAAGAAGGTGTTCCACAACAGGTGGGGGAAAACGCACCTGTGCAAAGGTTCGGATGGCTTGCTCATGAGCTAAGCCCATACCAGCAAGGATCCCGCAGAACCGGGGATACTCTCCCAAAAGGAGAGGCGTGATCGAGGCCTAGAAGTGCCAGACCACCTTCTCCGTACCACCAGCTACCCTCCGGCCCACGCCCGGAAGAGTGTGGTGACCGCAGAAGCACCCAGAGGGTCGTCGACCGAAGCCCTGGTCTAAGAATGGACCGCAAATGGTCTGGAATACTATGCCCAGGGATGGGGAAGGGCACCGCTCTATCCCATTATCGGAAGAAGGAAAACTTCTCCCAAAGGACAAGCATCTTGGCCGACTTCTTAGCAGGACACCTCGAAGGTCGAGGACCTTGCCGAAAGACCCTAGGCCTGGCCCCTAGCCGCACAGGGGATGGCCAACAGGTGCAGGGATTGAAGGTCCAGATGGATAACCTTCCCCTGAAAAGAAAAGACAGGACCGGCGGACTAGAGACCGTCTCGGGAGCCTGGGGCTAAGACTGAGGAGAGCTGGATACCAGCACTGGCAATCCAGTCTGGGGATACCAGCGTCACCTGCACCAAATCCCTCCTCACCTTGCTCGTAGGTCAAGGGAAATGGGGGAGAGGCACGGAGGGGCCTGGGGTCCGTGGCCCCGATGGCATCCCCTACAGCAAGCCCTGCTGAGGGGCCGGGCAAAAAAAAAACAGTCTTGGCCTAGTATTCTCCCTGGAGGGAAAAGGGAGAAGATCCTGTGCTACCCCCGGCAGGGGAGACACTCATGAGGCGCAGCCTATGCCCGGCTCAGGGCCGCATCCAGGGAATTGGGCTCTGCCAAGAAATGGCTAGGAAGCCTCGATCTCGATCACAAAATCGCATGGAGAACCCTCCTTGCACCGAGACAAGGGATAGACCGAACCTTGCGGAGTAGGTAGCACATGGTCTTGGAATAGTCCAACTTGGACTTAGACCACTAGATCCCGTACAAGCAGAGCGAGCGGTGCCGGCTAATCGGACCGTCTGTCTCCAGCAAGCAGGAAAGACATCGGGACTCGCAAGAGGACCAGAGGCGACACACTTTGTATTCCCCAAGATGGGCACCCCACCCATCCGAGAAGCATCGGTCGGAGAAGACCGGCAACTCAGGGCGAACAAGCAGGATAGTCTCCTGCTGGAGTTAGAACGGTCCAAGGGAGCGTTCTCCTAACTCCTGGACTGTAGGTCATGAACTGGTCCACGGGACACAGCGCTATGACCTCTGGCTGACCCCTCCCTAAGGGAAGGCCACCCTGAGGCCCAGGAGGAGCAGGAGGTCTTGGCAGGACGTAATTTCCCGGCCAACCCGACTGGCAAAGGAGGAAGAACCTCGCCCTGTTCGCCCGGAGCTGAGCTCGGACTCAAAGTCGAGCTTAGTCCCGAAGAAGCTTCACCGCTAAGATACGAGTTCTCACTTGGCTCCTGAAAACGGGAGACCAGTCTGCCTTCCAGGTGGGGTGACATCCGGACCCTTCCATGCTGCAGAGACTGCTGAGCAAGGAAGTGTTAGGAACTCGTAAGCAGCTCCCCCGGAAGAAGGGGTAGAGCCTCCCCCAAAAACGGACGGAACAAGGAGTAGGTACATCCTGGAGACCAGGAAACAGCTACACACCACGTCCTGAGGATGGAATGTCTGCAGAAGAGAGACCATCCAGGCGTACGGGAGGATGGGCGCAAGCCCCCATCCGTAAGAGACCAGGAATACCTGGACGCGAACCCAGGGTTGAATGGGGGGGGTCCACGGCCTTCCTGATCATCTCTAACTAGAGAGCCAGGCATGTCGGACGACCAACACAGGGGCAGTGAACTCAAAATCCCGATGGGGGAACGGCTCAAAGGGGATCCGCTCGCAACTTGCAATGGGATCCACCCTAAATACCTCCAGAACGAGGTGCGGAGCCGTCCCCCCACGGGAAAACCCGGGCTGGGACAACGGAGCCAGAGCAATTCCCCTTGGCCCATCACTGAGCGGGTTTAGAGGGGGAAGGAGCCGAGGAGCCCCTCGGTTTCCTGCCTCTCCGCTTCCTTTTGGAGGAAGACGCTGGTTTGGCAACAGGCCGCCCAGCGCATGCCTGCTGGCCCTCATGCTGGGCCAGGGGGGCCCCAGGGCTCAGGGGGCAAAGGGGCTTACGCAAAGGCTGACGGCTGCCCTTGACCCCGTGGGCGAGAGTGACTGAGTCCGGAGTGGCATCAGAATTCTCAGGCCCATGGATGTATCCCTCCACTCCAGGGCCGAAAAGGTCAGTCCCCAAAAAGGGGATGTCCGCCAACTCGTGCTGGGTTTCCAAGGAGAAGGATGTTAACCTCAGCCACGCCCTGCGGCGCATGGCCACTGCGGCCACCACCGATCTGGCACAGAAGTCACCTAGATCCAGAGCCGTCTGGAGCTGCTGCTTCGCCACTGCCCTACCCTGGTCCCGCACCTGTCGAATCATGGTCCGCAGGTCACCTGGGAGATGAGGGAGAACCTCGTCCAGGGAGCCCAAAAGGGTGTGGGAGAAATGTGCCATCAGTGCTACCGAGCTGGCCTGATGGAGGCCTCGGGAGGACGCAGCATAAACCTTATGCCTGACATAGTCCATCCTTCTGAACTCCTGTCGGGTGGTCTGTCCACATCACCAGCGTTTCCAAGACATTGGAAAACGTCGCCGGTAATTACCCCTTCAGCCGAGGGGTGCTCCGAGAAACCGGGCAGAGAACCGACCGGGATAGGATACCTCCGAGCTACCCTGGCCGAAGGCGCAGGGCAAGAAGTAGGCCGCTGCCATAGCTCCAAGGCTGGGCCCACGATAGCCTCAGCCACTGGGAAGGCCTCCGTGGAATAACCCCTTCGATCCAGAATCTCCAGAAGGGGGTAAGGAGCCCGATCGGAGACGGGCTTAAGCTGCATTCCAGTAAACTCTGAGATGAGCTGAAGTAGACCCTTCGAAGACGATGGGCTGTCATCTACTGGATGTTCCTGGGAAGACCCGGGGTCCTCCCTGTCAGGAAAATGGCAGAGCCTGCTCCAGGCTCCAAAGGGTCTGCAAAAAGCTGCCGCAGGCCCGAGGCACTCTTCATCCGCCGGGGGCGGGCAGGAGTGAGGGGACCGAGTGACCTGAAGGACAGGCCACGGTCCGGCCTGAACTCCGACGAAGGCGGAGGGGCAGCGAAGGTCGAACAAGCAACTGGTCCTGGAGAAGGCTCCTCGACCGATTCTAACGGCTGCCGACCAAGCGGCGGCTGCTTGCTATCCGGAGAATGAATCGGGGTCGACTGAAACCCAGACAACTGCTGTCGCCACATAAGTTCCTCGTAACACCGACGCCAACGGCATCGAAACTGCTCCTCATCCGAGGAGGGGGACGAGGAAGAACGGCAAAGCCACTTAACCCAGTGCCCCGACTGAGAACGCCGAGATCGGCGTGAGCGGCTAGACCGAGAAGTAGACCGAGACCCAAATCCTCGGGGTAACCGAGGGCGGGCCTGGGAAGAAACGGGGAGCACCAGCTCCTCACTCGGCTCGGAAGAACGGACCGAGGGCTGTCGACCGGAAGTGAAGGACAGAGCCTCGACTTCCGCCGAAGGCGGCGGGAAGACAGCCTCAGCAGACCCCCCGAAAGACAGGTCGAGAGACTCGACAACGTCGATGGGGAATTTGGCCGGCTGACCTGACGGGGGTACCGTGAGGCCAGAGGCCGAAGCCGAATCCTCGACCAAAGTCGAGCGTCGGCCGATGAGGGAGGGGGAAATTTCCCGGTCCCAACGAAGAGACCCCGCTCGCGGACCTTTAGCCATAGGCTGAGAGACAGGGCTCCAGGTTCCCTCTCCCTTGGAGGAGAGGGAATGACGAAGCTCCCTGAATGAAGCTGAATGAAAAGAATCCAAGGAGAGCGGGATAAGCTCCGCAACCGAAGGAGAGGGAAGGGGAAACCCCGTCCCTTCCCCGGCAGGATCAGATTGCAGAGAGACAGTTGAAGCGGGCACCCGCCGGTCCGATGGAATCTCCGGAGCGGAAAAAAATACCGGATGTCCGAGCCCCAAACTGGCCGCGTGGTCCTCCGGAGAGCTGACCGAAAGGGCAGAACAAAAGTTGCAAGCCCAAGGATCGTGATCCAAGACCAGGCAAAAAGAGCACGTGGAGTGAGAGTCCCTCCTGGAGGAACTAACCGTACATCTCTCGGGGCCGGAAAAGCCATTTTGCCGTAGCAAGAAGAAAAGATCAAGATTCAATGATACTTCAACAAATTTGAAGACCGAACTTTCAGGAACTAGTCAAAACGCAGAGCGCTAAGAAGGAACCTGAGCTTCCAAGCGGTAAAGAAGATCTGGCGTCATGGGGCGGAGCCGAGAGTTTTACCACCCGGGTGGGTGGGAGGAGCCAGCTTGAAGATCTTCCGGCAAGATTTAAAGCGGCAAGGGACCTGCCAATAAGTCTGGATGAACAACATATCCATGTCCCTAGAACTAAATATTTATTTAATATTTATTTCAAAAGTTTCACCAGGAGAGACATACTCAGTTGTAAACAACTCATTTCCAGATGTGTCCTGTATGTAAAAATGTATCCCCTGGAGGAGAGGAGAGAGAGAGCAGAGACATGATGGAGACCACCAAGTACCTCAATGGGATTAATAAGGTACAGAAGGGAAGAATCTTTCAGAAGAGAAGCTGCCCTAAAACAAGAGGACGTGACAGGAGACTGAAAGGGGGTAGACTAAGGGCCAACGTGAGGAAGTACTTTTTCGCAGAGAGGGTGGTGGATGCTTGGCATGGCCTGCCCTAGGAGGTGGTGGGGAAAGCAGAGTGAGGGGATTCAAACAGGCATGGGAGAGGCATAAGGAAACCCAAGAGGGGGAAGAAGAGGCAGCAGCAGTGGACCTGTAGGATCAGTGGCAGCTAAGTCAAGGTAGGGTACATGGGCAGATTGGATGAGTCTGGCGGTCCTTATCTGCTGTTATTTTCTATGTTTCTATTTTTGTACAGTGAGGATATCATTATACTATCTGAAAAAGTAAGGCAATTCATTGCAAAAAACTTTGTTAATGCATCAGTTATGGTTGTTACTAAAGCAACAAAAGCAGGGAAATGGTGTGTTAAGGTTTCCAACCTTAACACTCCACCCCCACCCTGCAAACACTGACAGACATTGGGAGTGTGCCTTAGGGTTGTCGGCCGTAATGCTCACCCCATTCCACCCCCCACCCCCACCCTGCATACACTGACAAGCATCAGGGGGTGTTCCTTGGGATCGCCAGGTTTTAACACCCACCTCATTCAATAATTCAATAACCTGAGATGGATACAGTATAGGAGAATGGGGTGAGGTTGGAGCCAATGACCCCAAGGCACCCCCGATGCCTGGTGTTGCGTGTAGGTGTTAGATGAAACCCCACGCATCATTTTCTGCTTTTGTCGCTTTAGTAATACTTAACTGATGATTAAACGTTTTTGCAATGAATATAGATATATATATAGATATATATATCTATATATCATTGCAAAAACTTCATTAATGCATCACTTAGGGCTGAAGCGACAAAAGTAGGGAATGAGGCATTAGGGTTCACACCCTAACACCCCCGCCTTACCACGCCACTGCACCCTCACCCACCACAGATCAGCAGGTGACAGGGTGTGCCTTTGAGTCATCTGCCCTCTCACCCCATTCCATGTGTAACAAAGCTCACATGATACAGCATAGGAGAATGGGGTGAGAGTTAGGCCCAACAACCCTCAGAGAGGGCATTTAACTTTTCGGAGGCAGTATAGCGCAGTGGTCTAAGGCTCTGAGCTGCAAATTTGGTGACATCCAGCAGACCAGACCTGGGTTTGAATCCCACAGCTTCCACTTGCATACTGTGTGACCCTGAGCAAGTCACTTAACCTCCTTGTGCTCCCAGGTCGCTCCTGTAAAAAAGCTTTCAGCTTAGTGTGCTATACCTGGTTAAACAACTAAATAAAAAAAAAACCAAGGCACACCCCATCACCTGCTGGTCTGTGATGGGTGGGGTGGTAAGATGATGGGGTGAAAAGTCTCTATTAGAATATGACAACCTTATTAAGGGCATAAAACTACACAGATTTAAAAGAGACATCATTGATTACAAGGAAGGTAAAGTCTATAGCTGGAGAAGAGCAGAACTTCAAACAACATATTATAATTTAGAAGATTCAGACATCTCCAACCCAACCTCTGGTTCTGAAAACTATGAAGTTGGCCAAACCTATAGAAACACACGTCCCAGAAATAGATACCAGAGAAGAAATAGGAGATACAATAATTTTAACAGGGGTTATATATATTCCAGCCCCCATAGAAATTCATACAGGGGAAGAAATTTCTATAGAGAATACCAGCATGCAGACCCAGAATATGAAAGAGAAAGCTCCCCAGACTATAGCAGGGGTAGACCTTTTTTAGCCAGATCAGAAGAGGCCAGTGGCTCTGGGGTGGGTCAAAGAAAAGACCTAGGAGAAGATACAAGAGGAAAATGAGAAGGCACAAAAAACAAACAAACAAAAAAAAACACGACACCAGATCGAGAACAACACAGAACTGACAGTATATAATTTATCAAATAGAGTTCTGACTGAACAAGAAATAACAGTACTGAATCTGGGACTCAGTTATAGCATAACTGAAAAATGTAATCCTTTTGAATTAAAAATAGATCTCGAGAAATTCTACTGTAAACTGAGACTCAAACATTTTTTTGGAGCAAGAAGTGAAGAAACCAGGGAAAACTTAGGCGATCAAGCCAATTATGCTCAGAGACAAGTGCTAGGGACATGATCCACTTTTCACCCTGTTACACTAACGCCACCTAACATCACTGCATTCATGGAGAAAACAGAAAGAGAAATTAAGAACATAATAAAAAAAGAGTGAAACAAAAAAACAAACAAATACAATTTAACATAATAGGCAAAGGAAACTGTTGGAAAATCTGGAGAAGGACAAAAATATAGTTATTAAGCCATCGGATAAAGGAGGGGGTATAGTAATCCAGAACAACAAAAAATATAAAGATGAATGTTTAAAACAACTTAATGACAATTCCACATACATAAAAGTTCTGAGAATTCTGTTTGAAACCCTGAAACAAGATATCAGAGAGATTCTGATAGAAGCAAGAGATAGGCAACGAATAGATGACTGGATGTACACAGAACTACTAAATCTACACACAAGGACCCCCCTTTTTTATTGCCTTCCCAGGATGCATAAAGATTCGTTAAATCCACCAGGAAGACCCATAATATCGGGAATTGGCTCAATAACAGAGCGTCTTTCCAAATTAGTGGACCATTATCCGAAAGGATTAGTACCACTTTGTTCCTCATACATTAAAGATTCAAAACATTGCATTCAACTTTTGGAAATATTCAATCCAGAGCAAAAAGATATAAGAAACTGTTTATTAGTAACAAGTGATATGAAAAATTTGTACACCAGTATTCCCCATGATGAAGGGCTGAAAGCTATGAGAAATGTTTTAAGTAGAAGAGAAAACAACATCCCAGAAAAAGAATTCTTGTTAACACTAAAAGAGCATATGCTGAAACATCATTTTTTCAAGTTTGAAGAAAACGTTTTTTTACAAATACGAGTCACAGCGATGGGGACCACTTTAGCCTCCACATATGCTAACCTAATTCGAAAGAGAGAATATAGGAAATCCAAGAAACATATTTAGACCTTCCATCTCACTCTACAAGCATTTTATAGATGATATATTCATCATTTGGGATGATACAGAAACATAGAAACATAGAATTTGACGGCAGATAAGGACCGCTTGGCCCACCCAGTCTGCCCATTTCCCTACCTACTGGATAAGCTGCAGATCCTAGTTAACCAGCAGCCTACTTCTTCCTACCCCCACCCCCCAGAATTGCCTTAAGACTATCCCAATGCATGCTTGAATTCCACCACTGATTTTGACTCCACAACCTCCTCCGGAAGGCCGTTCCATGCATCCACAACCTTCTCTGTGAAAAAATACTTCCTTAAATTACTTTTGAGCCGCCCCTCCCCCCCTTCTATCTTCAAATTGTGCCCTCTCGTTCTTGTACACCTCTTTTTTTGAAAGATGCTACCCTCTTGGACTTTGTTGATTCCCTTGAGGTACTTGAAAGTTTCTATCATGTCCCCCCTCTCCCTCCTTTCCTCGAGGCTATACATATTAAGCTCCTTAAGTCTCTCTTCATATGTCTTCTGAAGAAAAACTTACTTCTTTCCAAAACTATTTAAATTCATACACATCATTCTTTACATTTACCATGGAATATGACAGCAAAGAAATCCCCTTTTTAGACTTGAAAATAATTAAAGAATCTGATAGAATCACAACAGATCTGTACAGAAAACCCACTGATAGAAACACTATATTACAAGCAGCAAACTACCATCCAAGAGCTTTAAAAGAAGGGATAACTTATGGCCAGATGTTGAGACTTAAACAAAACAGTGGTAATGCAGAACATTTACAGAACAATGTACAGATCTAAAACAGAGATTTATTCAGAGGAGATACAGCAAAAATATTCTAGATGCAGCAGAAAGGAAGATGGAGACCACAAGAAGGGAATATTTATTACAGGATAAAGCTAAAGAAAGTAACTTGGAAAGAATCTGTTTCTCAACCACATTTTCTGATTTTTTTCCAGAAATCAAATGCACAATATTAAAAAACTGGGACATACTGAAATCCACAGACACAGAAGGAAGAATCTTCAACACACCACCGTGGATTACAGCAAAAATGACATGTAATACCCGTTGAAAGTTGGTTTGCACTCAAAATTGGAACCCAGATCCTCAGAACACTACATGGCTCAACAGGAGAATAAAATGTTTTTATACTTGCAGACACTGTGTATAGTGCAACAGTGGAATTAAAAGTAAACATATCAAAAGCACTTGGCAAGAACGAACCTTTGAAATAAGAGACCTGATCACTTGTGACACTGACCATGTGGTCTATTACATAATATGTCCATGCTTCCTCTATTACACTGGTGAAACAACAAGAGCTTTAAAAAAGCAGAATTTCTGAACACAAGAGCAGAATCAGATATGTAAAGATGAAAAGTCACCTCTAGCACAATATTTCAACCAAAACAATCATCGGGTTTTCCCTGAAGTTTATGGGAACTGAAAAAGTGAACAGACCAATCAGAGGAGGTAACTATGAGACTGCTCAAAAGGAGAGAGGCCTGGTGGATTTATACTCTTCGCACTTACAAAAGTCACTAAATGGACAAAACGAGAGTCTCATGTGGAGTTCTTTTTCTCGATAAATAATATATGGTTTAATGAGGTTCTAAATGTTTTTGACTTAAAACCATATCTTAGACTAACCCTTCCTACAGTATCACATCTCATGTGACATAAGTTTAAATGTTAATCTCCTAAACAATCCATAGTCCCCCACATTATCTAACTTTCCCCATTTTCTCTCATTCTACACACCCAGTCAGGGGTATTATTTTCCCATTGTCCTCCATCATCACACATGAAATATTTATTTGATAGACCTTAATAATAAATATTAAGAGGGCATATAATAGTGCTAAAAAGAAAAACAATGTATTCAGAAGTAATCCTGCATGAAGATTTAGACCTGTATAGCAATTTTACAGCTCTTCGGGTTGGTCCAAACTGGATGGAGATTCTGTCACCCAAATGTCCCACTAACATTATTCGTAGACAATGAGAAAAGTCTTCGTAGGAAGGGGACTGTACAAAGTTTTGTCTCCATACTTTAGCTATGAAGAACAGTACAGTTTTCCTTTAAGGACTGAGCCTCAGGAGATGTCTTCTGACATCATCACACTTCCTCTAGAGTGCGATATACTGAGGCTCAGTCCCTTCCTTGCTGCACAGAGAAGCAGCACTTACACGTAGACGCCAGGGCATCACGGATAATAGCGTTTTAACTAAAGCCAGTGATACCTCTTGTAGAAGTTTCTTAGAACCACGGTTAAAGTACAAATCCGTTAATCTGAAGCATAGAGAGACTGGAGAAAAGTGAGGGGTACCTGAAGTTCAGAGAGAAAATATGTGTACACTAATGAAAACTAACTGTGTTTAGAAAAGGAAAATGGGGCTAGATGTTGAGAACAGCATAATAAATAGGTTCATTTTTCCCACAGGCTAAAAAGCAAAACAAACTCTGTAGTGGAACTGTAGTGATATTTACAACTGTTCTGTTTACCTTTATTGTTTTCTAGATTTGTTTTACTATCTCCTGTTGCTGGTCCATGTAATATTTCAGATAACGCACTACTTTTTTCACAGAGTTGACCCTAACTGACTTCACAGCTGTGGTTTGAGACATCACAGTCTGTTGCCATGGCAAGCACTCTGATGCCATAAGCAAAGGCGCTATAGCCATTTGGGGATAGTCAGATCCTTTTTATACATACCTCACAGAAAGGTTATAAACCCCCAAAAGGAAAACTAAAAATTAAGAATTCATATTCCCTAGTAAACCTTAATGGCTGAAGCATAGTGTTTACAAAAGTACATGCGAAAGTGCAGTCTTGCTCTTTTTCTTTCTTTTATTTTTTTTTAATTCAGTATTGTGGTTGTCAGCCACTGTCTGACATCAGGCGCTCCACTGGCCTCCCATCCCCCACTCCCCTGCTGTCATGCCAATAGGGATCCACATGAGGTGGTACCAAAAAATACCAGTGTCATCACACATGGCAGCCAGTGGGCAGAGGGTTTTCCCCCCATTTTCACCCCTGACCACGCCAGCCTCCTTCAAGGAACCACGCAGCACTCCTGACTGACTGTGCCATCATGTAGCATGCCCGTGCGGCGGAGACACTTCCTGGCCCACTCCAGGGATCACTAGTGCTACAGAACCTGGCACCCTCCCCTCCCAGCTGGGAGCACTCTCCGGATCCCACAGCTGGCTCCAGTAACCAATCCTGAACATATGTCGCCAGTGTGGAAGCATGGCACCCTGCCAACTGGGCATTTAGCTGGCCTACACTTTCAATAAATTTGAGACAGCAGAAACGTGTATTGCTTTTTACAGGTTCTTCATTATTTTCAGTTACAACCTTGCTGGAATATAATGAGCGATATGGTGAGACCTCTGTTGGTATTATTTCAAAATGTTTCCAGTGATAAGCCCTTGACCTATGATTTCTAATTTCTGTAAAGTAACAATACATCTGCCACCTGATGAAGTGGTTTACATTCACAGTAAATGGAATTGAAACTAGGAATTCTCAATATCATCCTTATAGGAATTTGCCTACTATAATCTACATGCCACAGCTTATTGTCCCTTATGGCATGAGTGTATGTGGAAGATATTTACATTTTTTTTTTATTTCACCTGATTTGCAAGTGAAAAGATGGACAGCTCCTGCAGCTCAAGTGCCCATGTTTAAAGGGACACTGTCAACCCCGCTTTAGGCCTCAAACTGTCCCTAGATTTAAATACGTATCTAATGCTTGTTCACATTCTGTAGAATGTGCTGATGTAGCTGGTAGTTTGATTTGGATTCCTTTTCCTTTTTAAAAGTGAAAAACAGACTGGCCATCACACTGGTGTCACCACACCAAAGTTTGTCTACATTCCTTAATCAACTCCCACTGCATCTTTCCTGGACTTGGGAGCACCCCCAAACACAGTCTAGCCACTCAAGATGCAGTGGGAGCAGAGGAGGCTACTACATCATAAGTGACTGGCTGCACGTTTGGGGGCATTGTTATTGTTCAGGAAGTGAGCACTAAGAGTAGATCAAAGATTTGAAACAAAACAGGACCGAGTATAATTACACAGTTACCATGCATTTCAGTTCTGCTAATAAAAGAGGTACATTAACCTGCTGGAGAAGGTCCAGAGGAGGACTACAAGGATGATGGCGAGTCAGCAAGGTAAGGCATATGGGGAGAGGTTGAGGGCACTAAACATGTACTCCCTGGAGGAAGGAGAGACGGCGGGGACTTGATTGGGACCTTCAAGTATTTGAAAGGGTTAAATAAGGTGGATAAGGAGGGTCTCTTTAAGCTGAGTGGCAACCATAACACAAGAAAGCACAGTCTTAAGCTGGAGGGGGGGAGGTTTAAGAGGGAGGTCAGGATGAATTCCTTCACAGAGAGGTTGGTGGACACTTGGAATGCATGGCCAGAGGAGGTGGTCTCGTTGACAGTGAGCAGCTTCAAGAGAGGCTGGGATAGGCATGGGGGGGGGGGGACTTCCAGTAACGTCACTGCTTGGATGGCAGGCTGATCTTGCAGCTCCATCAAACCCTACCGATAACAATCAAACTCCCTCATCAGGAATCGAATTAACTTCAAACAATACAAAATGGCATCAAAGAACATAGGGGGAGACAGACTGACCAGGTCCTGGGTGACTGCTGCCTCCAAACCAATAGATGCTTGTGGATACAACCTGTTGGCTTTCCCTTACAGCAGTAGTGTTCTCCAGCCAGTGAACTAGGCCCCGAGCCAGACACCGAAGCAGAAATGGAAAATTTATCTCAGTCTCAGTTTGAGACCCTTCTGCATGAAATAAAAATGTTCCGCTCTGAAACACAACAAGAGCTACGAACACTAAATAATAAATTAAATGCAGTGGAAACGCGAATCCAGACTGCGGAGGAGCGCTTTTCTCAAGCAGAAGATACAGCCACCCAGCTTCATAGCGCCATTGATTTTCTGCACGGCCAAGAAGAGACTGCAACAAAAGTGCCAGGATGTAGAGGCCCATTTAGGACGTGATAACTTAAGAATTTATGGCCTACCTTAGGGTGCTGAAACTGGTTGGATGACCAAATTCATGGAAGATCTGCTGAGGCATGTCCTGGATATTCCTCCGACACTACAATTTCGCATCAAACAGCCCCACCAAGCCTTAACTCCATGCCTGACAGACCCCAAAGCTAGACCACGATCTGTGGTAATGATGTTTTCCAGCTTCAAAAACAAAGAGATATTGCAGCTAGCTTGGAGCGCCAAACAAGTGGAATACAATGAGGCTCGTTTTTTTTTTGATCAGGATCACCCTCCCGAAGTCCTTCAGAAAAGTCTAGCCTACACTGGGCTGCTCCGGATACTGCAAACCCATTGGGTCAGATTTCAGACCCCTTACCCAGCCCATCTTAGAGTCTTCTGGGATTCTGCACAGAGCTCTATGCAATGCCAGAGGAGGCACAGCAAGCTTTAAAAAATTGGGGCCTTGTGGATTCAGCTGCTGAAGGGGAGACATCGAAGCCACAATATGCGGCCTGGTAGTCGGGGATTTGCAGCCGCGCCGTGCTTCAGAGAACGTGCAGCATCAGCTACCTGAGCTGACATTCGAGGTATTCTGAAGAATTTGCAAGCAGCTCCATTGACGGTGCACGCTCAAGAAGACACCCCAAGTTGATCCCGCTACTACACAATATTGGTTCTAACATTGCACCGAACTTGGTAGCCATTGGTACCAGCGAAGAATCTGAGGGTCACAATTGTGGCGGATATTGCATCTGTAAGTAAACTTTATGATGGACGGTTTCCTTTTAGAGTCATGAGAGCCCACATAAAGCCTTATGGCAAAATGGAGACGGAATGGGCATAGTCACGCTCTTTTCTTTATGCACTGAGCTGAGATGTTTTTTTTTTCAAGTTTCTACTGTAGAGGCGACACATTTGGTTGATAACTTCCGATCACACTGCTATACTGAGATGGGTCAATGTGACTTGGTTGAGATTTATAACTAATAAATAGTAAAGCAGAGACTGCTTCATGTGTTCATTTGACACTATGCTTTGGATAATTATTAGCAACATTTTATATGTGGCTGTTCCCTCTTATTTACAAATGTGTACTTCAGAAGGAGCCCATTTATTGTGTTTTTATACTATATGGAGGGTCTGGCATTAAGTTAAGTTTAATCACGGGCCTGCTACGTTTTGACTGTCTGGAGGGTCTGCCTCTGGAATATTTTCATTTTTTCACTAATTCAGCCTTCTCTCTACCAGCAAGGACGTATGAGACTTTTTCTTAATTAAGTGCCTGTCTCTGTTTCCTCATTTGAATAAGCAACCACAAGGATATGGTATTGATATTATTTTGGTGCCTCAGCTTACTGCTTTAGTTAAGATAGCAAATGATAAAGGCGAGGTTCTAGCTCTTAGCAGGGGTATCCAAATAAAGCTACTACTGGATTACAGTACTCTTTACTAATTCGCTACTAGGGTCACTCACACACACACACACATAAATATATATATATATATATATATATATATATATATCTATCTGGTCTCAGATATAAACATTGGACCTGGGACCTCTTTTCTCCTTCCTGGGAGTGATATTGTACTGCAGAGGGACTGTGGAGTGCCTCGCTTCAATACTTTCCTCATTAGACTGTGATGGTTTGGGTTCATCTCTGGTGGATCCTGCATATCATTGTGCCATCTCAGGTGATAATGCACCATGTTTCTGCACACTTGCCATGGTCGGTTTCGACTCATGGCATGGAAAGACCAGCAGCCTTGTCTACTATTTCTCCTCCTGGCTGTACCCCACAGAACTGGGAAATGGTACGGCCACACAAGGGGTGTGTGACACCGCCCCTCCCTTCTGGAAGTCAATGGGTAATTCAGTGTTTTTCTGTAAATAAGTTCTTAAAAGTTTATACTGTAAATTGTCTATTCTATGATGTTCCTTTAATGTTATGTAATGGAAAGGTGTGCTTCTTATGCTTTTCAGGAGAACGGAGGGGGGTGGATTGGCGGGGTGGGACCGATGCAGAGGATCTCTTGAGGGGGGCCTCCAAGGGGTGACAGGGACCATTTTAAGAAGATGCGGAGGAAAACAGGAGCAATTTATACAGATAGAAGATTAGCCTTGACCACTATAGGAGGGGTATTTCAGATTCGGAGAGTTATTCTTTGGGATGGTGAGTAACGGCTCAATCCGTCATATTCAGGTTTATTCCCAGAATGTCAACGGCTTGAATAACCCAGTAAAATGATATAAAGTGCTTTCACATTTGTGCTGCTACAGAAAACACACCTCTCTTGAGAGGAGCACCAAAAGCTTTCCAAGTTTGATTACTCTCAGGTCGTGGCCTCCTCATATAGGGGATGGAAGAGAAGGGAGGCATCTATTTTAGTCCCTTGTTAGACCCCATACAAGTAGCCACCACATATACAGACCTGAAGGAACATCTTGCCCTATTGGCGGGTCTTTATGAGGGACAGCAAGTAACTTTGGTGAGTTTATACCTTCTCCCGGGCACAGATGCACATACAGGGAGATCTCGTCTTCAAAAAATTACAGAACACCAGATGGGCACACTTATTATTGGAGAGGATCATAATTTAATATATGACCATAAGGATACCACTATCCCTAGACCCCCCCCCCTGAAAAACAGGTACTCAGAGGGTAGCTCAGAATCATTTCAAAGAGATGCACTGGGTAGATGCCTGGCATCTACTGCACCCCTCGGCCAGAGGATACACCCATTACTCAGCACCACATTATATATATATATATATATATATATATATATACACACACATATATTAGAGGCAAAAACTCAGTTTAATGCATTAGTTAGCGTTGTTCTGGCGACAAAATGAAAATTCGGTGTTAGGGGTTGAAATCCCCCTAGGACCCCCCACCCACACCCCAACCGGCATCGGGTGCGCATTGAGGTTGCCAGCCCTAACTCTCACCCCATCAGATGTGTGAAGAAGCAGAGGTACAGGAGAATGGGTGACAGTTAGACCAACAACCCAATGCACACCCCAATGCCGGTTGGGGTGTGGGCGGGGGGTCCTAGGGGACTTTCAACCCTAACACCAAATTCTCGCTTTTGTCGCTGTGGAACAACCCTAACTAATGCATTAAATGGAGTTTTTTGCCTCTAATTTCCCTTCTTTTTGAGAATGATAACGAGAAATAGTGAATGTAAAGCGGCAATTGGGAGCATGGGGCCCAAAGGGCCCCGCACTCCCACCACGTGATGTCTTGTCACATAGTAACACGGTGCCCGCAAACGCAAATGGTAATGCACATGGTGACGCAAAGCGAAACAGAAAGAGAAACAGTACTGTAGACACAAATGGTAAAAATAACGCAAATGCAAGCGCAAATGAAAATGCAAAGGGTAACGCACATGGTGGCGTAGACGTGAATGGTAAGTGAACGGTACAGAAATCGCAAGCGTAACGGTAACAGTAATGGGTGCACAGGCTGGTTTTCTCCAAAAGCTGCAAAGAGAAAGACAGTGAGTACAAAGAATGTATGCATAATAATGGGTCTCTGAGCAGAAAATGAGGAGTTGGAATACTAAATTGCTTATATCTCAGGAACCGTGCGAGGTAGAAAAAAAAATTGAAAGTCATATGATTTATGACTTTCCTGGCTAGTTTTGCACTAAGCATTTTTCCGATGAAAGGTCCATATCTCGCACCATTTCCGAGATACTGGCCCTGAAAGGCACAGTGAGCACTGTAATGTTATCCTAAGGGAAAAAAAGAGAGGTTCGGAGTGCCATAACTTTGGCTCCCTGTAATATTTTTTTCACCAAACCATGGAAAGGCACATTTGTGGGACGTTAGCTTGCTTACCTCCAAATTTCAGCCCAAAAGACCAAACTGTTATTTTGCAGTAGGGCGGCAAAGGATTCCTGTAACGCGGGGGACGCCGTAATGTTATCCTATGGGAAAAAGTGTCAACTTTGGAGTGCCGTAACTTTGCCGCCCTGTAATATTTTTTCACCAAAATACTGAAAGGCACATCTGTTAGATGTTGGCTGCTTTCCCTCCAAATTTCAGCCTAAAAGACCAAACCGTTCTTTTGCAGCAGGGTGGCAAAGAATTGCTGTCATTTTCCCACAGCCTGGAAAAGTACTGTCGAACTTTGTGAAAGCTTTCGCAAAAATTTGCGACACTTTCGTGAGTGCGATACTACTTTGCGAAAGTACTTTTTCCAGAAACTTGAAAAACATATTTCTAGGGTGTTTAACCTCAAAATAAAGACATGCCTAGCATCCTCAGGGTCCGACTAGGTAAACACAAAAATAATTAGGTTGCTAGAAGGTCACAAATTTAAATGCCAAGCATTTTTCTGAAGACCAACTGAAAACAAAATGGCAGATTTGCAACAGTAAAAGTGCCATTTTCGAAAGTAAAAACTGCATTTGCGACACATTCGAACTTTTTGTTAACTTTTCCCATTGACTTATAATGGGAACTTTTTTTTTTGAATAACTTTTGAACCGTTTAATATTTTTTCATGGACTCTTCAAAAGGCACATCGGGGACCCCGGCCGCACGTTCCCTGAAGATTTTATACCAGTCCGCAAACCATGTACCTGTAGAGACAACCAAAGAATTGGGTAAAGCATAAACGCATGCGCAGATCATGCTTAATAACTCGCAGTCAGTATTGCATATCCGAACAGTACGAAAGTTGGTAGATCCAAGATGTATGGTTTTGGATCGTGTATTCCAAATTTCAGGCAAATCCGCTGAACAGTTGCAAAGTTATTAAGGTGCAAAATTTTAGGTTAAACATGTAAATGGCTCTCAACCTCAATTCATAGTAGCACTACTCATATACTATAATATATATATATATATATATATATATATATATATATATATATATATATACACACACACACACACACACACACACACACACACACACACACACACACATATACCAGAACTGACTACTTTCATGTATCTGGCAAACATCAGCATTTGGTTACAGACTGCCAGATGTTCCCTTTCCCACCCTCAGACCACAATTCGGTGGTACTTATGCTGGCATGGGGCTCTCCCAAAAAACAACACTCTGGAGGTTCAAAAATTATCTGTTGAACCTCCATTCCTTTTGAACCCAAACTAAAGAATGGATTCAAAACATAATAAGGGAAAATACCCACCCAGATATTAAACCTGGCACGGTCTGGGACACGCTTTAAGTGGTTCTAAGGGAAGAAATTCTTAAATTTGCTTCTTATTATAAGAAAACACAGTCAGCCCTATTAGATAAACTGCAAACTCAACTAAAGGACCTCCAGGATAGTCACGAAGGGAGAGATGAAGTGGTTGCCCCTCTTCTGGAAGCCACCTGGTAAAAAGTGCAGGCCCCCCAGGAAATTAAAACTGAACAGGCCTTGCAATTCCTAAAATAAAAAGTGTTATGAATGGGGCCCCAAGGTGGCACGCCTGCTGGCACACCGGTTATGGCAACATATGGACAAAGCCACTGTAACATAAATAAAATGTCCCACAACAGGTTCATTACTGCATCAACCTACACAGATTCTGGAGGTGTTTTGATCTTTTTATCAAAATCCGTATACCCCAGAAACAGCGCAAGATAAACAGGCTATCTATAGGCTGCTACTCTCATCCCTGCACTCCCTTGGCCTAGATCCACCCTCCCTTAAGTGGTTCAGATGCTACCTCTCCGGTAGGTCACAGCAGGTAAAAGCTGAAGGTGACCTATCCCCATTAAGACCACTGTCAAGAGGAGTCCCCCAAGGCTCTATACTGGGCGCTATCCTTTTTGCCATTTATATAAATAACATTGATTCAACCCTTACCAAGTCCTCAGTACACCTCTTTGCTGATGACACTGTTCTGTATGTCAGCAACCCTTCACCTACAGTTGCTCATGGAATCCTACAAACAGAATTCTCCTTGTTACAACATCAGCTACTCAAGAAAAAGCTTCTGCTAAATGCAAAGAAAACTAAAGCAATGATGTTCATAACTCAAAACTCCACCAGCACATCCTCTCCAATCACTCTCCCCCAGCTATGCACTATACTGGGAAAAAATCTGGAGTATTTTGAAAACTTCAAATACCTAGGTGTGTGGATTGACAACAGACTCGACTTCACTCATCATCTAGAACTGTTAAAAAAGCTTCGCCAAAGGCTTGGCCTCCTCTATAGATTAAAATCCTTCCTTAACAGAGACTCAAAGATGAGGTTAGTCCAGGCCATCCTTCTATCAGTTATTGACTATGCAGACTTCTTTTATAGTCACTGCCCCATCTCCTACCTTCACAAGTTGGATACCTTATATCATAGAGCAATAAGGTTCATTACAGATCTGCCATATAATACCCACCATTGCTCTCTTTATGGTGCAGTTGGATGGGTTTCCCTTCATATCAGGAGAAGCAGAAATGCAGCTCTATGGATTTACAGAGCTTTATCAAAAAAACTCCCAAACTATATCCTGGACTGCTTCAACCAGACCACTCCTAGCTCCTATGCCCTCAGAAGCAACAATATCATCCTGCTCAAATTGCCCAAAGTCAGCACCAGACTAGGGAGGGCAGCAATCAGCTATTCTCTAGCTATAGCATGAAGATCAGGAAGGGGCTGTGGACATGGCCTACCTAGACTTTAGCAAGGCATTTGACACAGTCCCACACAAAAGATTAATATACAAGTTAGCTAGCCTGGGAGTGGGTCCCAAGATGACAGCCTGGGTAAAAAAAATTGCCTGGAGAATAGGACACAGAGAGTAATAGTAAATGGAGTCCACTCTGAAGAAAGGGAGTTACTAGTGGGGTACCACAGGGTTCAGTATTAGGGCCGGTCCTCTTCAATGTCTTTATAAGCGACATTGCAGAAGGACTGGAAGGAAAAGTATGTCTCTTTGCAGATCACACAAAGATCTGCAACAGAGTTGATGCACAAGGTGGGGTGGAAAGGATGAAAAGGGACTGGCAAGGTTAGAGGAATGGTCAAATGTATGGCAGCTTAGATTCAATGCTAAGAAGTGCAAAGTAATGCACCTGGGAAACAAAACCCAGGGAAGAGTACACAATGGGGGTGAGATACTAACAACAACAAAATGGAAAGGGACCTGGGGTAGTCATATCAGATGACCCAAAGGTGGGCAAGCAATGTGAGAGGGCAGCAAGGAGGGTTGGGGATACTGGGATGCAGGAGAGGCATCACCAGTAGAAAACAGGAAGTTATTATCCCTCTGCACAGACAGCTGGTCAGACCCCATCTGGAGTACTGTGTGCAGTTCTGGAGACCCAGTCTTCGCAAAGACATAGACAGGATGGAAGCTGTCCAGAGGAGGGCAACTAAAATGGTGCAGGGTCTGCACCGGAAGACATATGAAGAGAGACTTAAGAAGCTTAACCCTTAGAAGACTGTGGACGTATATATACGTCCAGGATCTATATACGTTCACACATATTCAGTTCTCAAAGGGTATGTATAGCCTCGAGGAAAGGAGGGAGAGGGGGGACATGATAGAAACTTTCAAGTACCTCAAGGGAATCAATAAAGTCCAAGAGGGTAGCATCTTTCAAAAAAAGAGGTGTGCAAGAGCAAGGGGGCACAATTTGAAGTTAGAGGGGGGGTGGCTCAGAGGTAATTTAAGGAAGTATTTTTCACAGAGAGGGTTGTGGATGCATGGAACGGCCTTCCGAAGGAGGTCGTGGAGTCCAAAACAGTGGTGGAATTCAAGCACGCATGGGACAGTCATAAGGCAATTCTAGGGGTTGGGGGTAGAAAGAAGTAGGCTGCTGGTTAACTAGGATCTGCAGCTTATCCAGTAGGCAGGGAAATGGGCAGACTGGGTGGGCCAAGCGGTCCTTATCTGCCATCAAATTCTATGTTTCTATGTTTCTATGTAACACCCTACAAAAATCCCTAAAACTGTCCATTATCATTCCATTTGCATCCTTTAAACAGCATTGTACAGCCTTCTTCACAGAGAAATGCAGTTGCTACCGCTAGAGCTAGATTAGTCATCCTACAAATCTGGCTTCCAATCATATATGGCATATTCATTCCAGTCAGACACCCCCAGCTTATGTCACCCAATAATACCTTCACCATCCTAGTATTCATTATGTTGTGTGTCTGTCATGGCCCCCATTGGGATATGTATGTACTGTACATACTGTAGATATTAGCTTAACTTTCCTTTAACCGAGTTTTAACATGTGAATTCACTGTACATCATTGTGTTATAAACATTATTTTTCTCTGTATGTATAACTGTCTTATAAAGCGTATGATGTATTTGCTGTGTATCAACTATTGAACCTTGACCTTATCAGGTCCATCTTGTAAATGAGCCTTGCTCAATGATGTTCGCCTGAATAAATAAAGATTTGATTGATTGATTGATTGATTGACAGGCTATCAGTGCCTATTTGGAAAAACTACAGCTATCAAAACTGTCTCCTAATCACAGAGCCTTATTGGATGCTCCAATCAGATATTCAATATTGGAACAGGCAGTGCAGGCACTGAAATCGAGCAAAGCACTCAGTCCGGATGGCTATACTGGGGAATTTTAAAATGTTTTTAAAGACCTTCTACTTCCTCATCTTCAATTGGTGTGCCAGAGACTGCTGGAGAGTGACCCGTTAACCCCCGTGGTCCTATGCCACAATATTGAGTATTCCAAAACTGGGGAATGATCCCAGCCAATGTTCTTCATATAGGCTGATATCAGTCCTTAATATGGACTATAAACTATTTGCCACAGTGATGGCTAAGAGGTTGGATGGGATCTTCCTCTCTGTTATAGGAGAGGACCAATGTGGGTTTATCAAAGCTAGGCAGACCCAGGATACTATTAAGAGAACTTTACATAATTTATACCACACCACCCAGTCATAGCAGCCTTTTTTACTATTAAGTTTAGATGCAGAAAAGGCCTTTGACTGGGTGGCGTGGCCCTTCTTATCTGCCACACTATCTTATATGGGATTTACCAAACAAACTATTTGGCCGATTGATTTCTTCTATCTATACATCCCCTATGGCTTATGTCAAAGTTAATGGCTCCATTTCGACACCAATGCCCCTGCCTAGAGGCACCAGATAGGTGTGCCCTTTGTCACTCTCATTATTTGCCATCTATCTGGAGCCTCTGGCTCAAATGATCTGCCAAGCCCCGGAAGTTGTACGGATAAGGGCAACAAAAACAGCGTTATATGTCGATGATCTTCTTATTTATCTTACTTCTGCAGATCAATCTCTTCCACCTCTCTGCCATATTTTGACTGAATTCGGCTCCCTGGCAGGATATAAAATTAATACAATAAATACGGAAGTGCTGTAGATATAGTACACCCCCTCTTCACAAATTAGGGGAAAATTCCCCTGCTGTTGGGGTCTGACTTCATTGAAATACTTAGGAATATATTTGACAAAAGACCACCAGCAACTTTATTCTCATATCTATGAACCCTTACTTAAGCAACTGAGTAGTGACCTGGAGAGATGGCGGGTTCTCCCTCTCCCTGTCACACAACACATAGACACCATATATCACCTTGATTCTTATACCTGGCACAAACCTTGCCAGTTGATCATCCGAATATTTTTTTCCAGCAGGTCAATAGAGGGACCTCACGTTTTATCTGGGACCTTCAGCATCCCAGGATCTATATGGCCACTCTATACTTACCCAAGAGAGTAGGAGGAATGGCCTTGCTGGATTTGCAAAAATATTTCAGGGCATCCCAAATAGGTACTATCTTCCTTTGATTTCATCCTCAATACGAAGCACATTGGAAGGCTTTAGAGCTACAAGAGGAGGACTTACACAATATGACCCTTTTGGTACAGCCCTTCCCACATCTGTCCAAAATTGCTTCTAACTCCTATACCTAGACCAGTCTGTCTTCAAAATTTATCCGTGAAGTGAGATTCCGGTTATATTATATACCTTGTTCAAAATAGCACTCATGGAATCCAAGTTAAGTGAAAATTTTCAAAAAAGTTTTATTGTGGCTATCTACCTAACAGCAACCTTCTGTCGGAGACTGTCAAGCAGACAGCCACAATAAAACGTTTGAAAATTTTCACTTAACTTGGATTCCACAAGTGCTATTTTGAACAGCTTTTTGGCTGGTTATATAGGCTGGCAGCCTTGTTCAAGCACCGCCTGCCTTCCAGAGCGCACCTAAAACTGTTTTTCCTATATTCTATACCTTATCTGGCAGACTTCCAACCGGCCCGTATATTCGCTTTCGACACAGAGAGGAAGGGTTTGCACCTGGTCCTCCATTTCATAAATAAAAGGACAACTCCTCACTTGTGAGGACCTAAAACAAAAGCATGCTCTGCGCCCACAGGATAAATACAGATATTTACAAGTATCAACATATAGTAAAAAGTGGGTACCACAGCAAGCAGACCCTAGTGCCATCCCTCCACTTAATGAGATTTTCCAGTGGACCACTGAAGGCAGAGCACCTTTATCACACATGATCTCACATATTTATGCTGCTTTACAAGCCAAAGTGGGTTGTTCCCTAGTCTCTTTAAAACAAACTTGGGAGAGGGATACAGATATCAACCTAGAGGAAGCAGATTGGGAGAGGCTTCTGTGTCACCTACAGAAAGTCACTAACTCGTATCTCTGGAGGGAATTTTCTGGAAAGTGGCAATCAGGTATTTCCACACACCTGCTATCTGGGTAAAATGCATCCCAGAGCGAGGAGCAACATGCTAGAGAGGTTGTGGCATCTCCCCAGTAACACACATATATTTTGGACATGTCCTGCTATTCAATCTTTTTTGTGTGCATTACAGGTGGAGTTAAGGACCTTATTGGCTACTCCAATAATCCTGACAGGGGAATTTTTCCTATTCTCTAAACATGAAGCACCCCTACTCCCCACATAACAGAAAATTATTGAATATTACTCTCCTAGCAGCCAAGAAAGCCATCACTCAACGGTGGTTATCAGGCGTCCCTCCCACAATTTCTCAATGGCAGGATATCTTAATTGGCATCTATAAAATGGAAAAGCTAACTGCCTATATAAAGCATCAAATGGAGGCCTTTGAAATATTCTGGAGATGATGGGTGTTTTATATTATGGCCTTGCAGAGGGATTTTGTCCCATGAATCTGGTAAGCAGATCTCTTGACCCTCCTGCTCCCCATCAGGAGAGGCCATACCTATGGG
The DNA here is from genome assembly GCA_016271365.2 of Neoceratodus forsteri. NCBI lineage: Eukaryota > Metazoa > Chordata > Ceratodontiformes > Ceratodontidae > Neoceratodus > Neoceratodus forsteri. Next base: position 1,810,738,660 of record CM057450.1, read on the forward strand.
GCTTGATGGTTTAATAGATGCTTCCTTAGTTGGATATTAGCCTTCACTCTCTGTCCTCTCCCCCCCCTCTGCTTCCTCCCACCAGGCATATTCCTGGCCTTATTACTCTGAAATTTAGACATTAATTCAAGAAAGATATATCTTAACGTTAGATGGCCAGAAGGAGCATTTTCTTGGTTTACACAAACCTCCCAAGTGATGTTTGTTAATGACTGTATTGTTGCTTAGGTGTTTTAGTATTAATTAGCTGTGTTGATTTATATAAGTCTGTGTTGTATGTATACTTATAATCTCAGGGAATATAGAACTATATATCCATTTCATTCTTTGAATGCTGCTGTATCAACAAATGTATTCTACTGATTGAATTTTTCAATAAAGAGTTAAAGTTTAAAAAAGGGATAGGCATAGAGGGAAGGTAAGAATTATAGGTAGGGAGGATGGAAGAAGTGGGAAGGGGGGTAGGGACAGTAGCTCAAGCTGTGGACCCCCTGCAATACGAGCAGACTAGATAAAACCAAATGGCCTTCTTCTGTTGGCTTCTTCGTATGTTAGTATTAAACTACCAGCAACACCAATGCATTATTGAGAAGGTGAGTAATCAAATTGTGGGTTCTTAACTTGAAACGGCATGATTCAAAAAGAGTTGACAGTATCCCTTTAAGAACTTTTTTGGGTCAAGTGTATTTAGGGGTGCAAGATGTTATGGGGGAACAATTCTGGACCTCCCTTTCTACTTTATCATGACCCTGAATTACCCCTTTCGCACTGAAATCAATAACATATGCTTGCTTGAAAGTGGACCCTCACACTTTATATGACTGGATTAACTGGGTGCTAAACATCTACCATATACGGACATATGAAGTCGCCGGCAAAAAAAGGTCCATTGGTCTATTAAGTCTCCCCGAGTGCGCAGCTCGCAATTTACTTCTCCTGTAGTTGTCGCCCTCCTCCCATTCCCTTTCCATCATCCTCTTTCCCCAGACTATCCCCCTTTTACTCTTGTCTGTACTTACCTTCCCCTTGACTCTGTCCCATCCCCACTTAAAACTGCCCACTGTCTTCAGTGCAACTCTTCTGGCAGTGCATTCCACTCAGCCACCAACCTTTCTGTCAAGTAGTGCCTCCTCATCTCCCTCCTGAATCTACGGCCTTCCAGCTTCAGACTGTGACCCCTCATGACCCTTCCTCCCTTTAAGCGGAACAATCCTCCCATTCTGACCCTATTTATGCCTTTTTTTGCAGTTAATTTATTTCTCTTTCCTGGGCAGCACACCTTCAATCCTGATCCCCCAGCCCCATCTCCCGCTCACAGTTTATCTCCTGCTGTCCTCCATGGCTTGCCCCCCGTGGCGGGATGGCAGGATCCCTCAACCCGCCAGAATGGATCTGGTGTGTAGGTTGCCACTATTCATGGGAGTGGGGCCTGCAGGGATAGGATGTCATCGCGCCGCGCCCAGGACTCCTTTTTCACTTTCTCCCCCTAGGAGAGAAAGCATGCAATGATGCCCTAAGGAGAGAGCGCACACGCTTCGCCAAGTGTCTGCCTTCTCTCCTCCCCTTTTGGAGTGTCAGTGTGCTGTCCCCCTGCTGCCGCTAGGGGCCAGTCGGCACAGACTGCTGGTGACTCCCCCTCCCGGAGAAGGAGAGCAGTCCCTTGGACGTTCGATCCTTCTCCTCTCCTGCCGACCCCCGGTGGCCCATGCTCATTCCTGAACACGGGTTGCCGGCGTGGTGCTAGGTAAGGCGTTCAGTGCCTCAGTGCCACCAAGCCGGCTCTGTTTATGCCTTTCAAGTATTTAAAGGTCTCCATCATGTCTCCCCCTCTCCCTTCTGTCCTCCAGGGAGAACACGGTGAGCTCAATACGATGGAGTGACTTACTTAACATCTGCATTGTTGAACAGAACATGTTTTGCCATGTTGGTTTTCCACGGGTTTTATATGGTAGCCACGATGTTGTACCTTAAAATGCTTCTCTTGTTTATTTGTGGGTTTTTTTTTTTATTATTAAGTACATTGATACCTCTGGGAACTGTATTGTACAGTATTTTATTGTACTGTATAGTTCCAATTTATATTGTAATGCTGTTAATGCTTAATAAAGTATTAAATAAGTAAGCAAGTTCTGAGAATTGCTATAGGCAAGGTATGCAATTGCCAGCATTGAAGATTTACCACTTTTCCAAAGTAAATTAGAGAAACTGAAAAACAAAATAATGCCCACTGCCTTTTTTTTTTTTTTACTAAGGAACAAACAAAACAGAAATAACATTTTGTGCTCGTACTGTTCCATCTCTTTACGGTAGATCGGAAATAGTCAGTAGCAATGGGTTCTTGTCTGTTGGGGTCGGTTACTCTCGTCTCTAGTGTTCTGCAGGGTCGGTCCTCTCCCCAGTGTTTGTTGTTTATATGATGCTTTTGGCAGAAATCACCAGGAAGTACAGTGTTGTGCATCCCTGCTATCCAGACAATACCTAGCTGTATCACTCCATCATGGTCGACTATGTCCAGGGCAATTGCTCTGTACAATTATTTGAATATTGGAGCAGATAAAGGACTGGATGGCATCTAACTGGCTATCTCTAAATCTGAGCAAAATGTAACTTCTGCTTTTAGGAGTAGATTGGCACATGTCTGTTTTTAAAAGCAGCCTAAGCTGCCTTCCCTTGACAGGGTTCTGCTTGAGGCTGGGAGAGTGGTTAGAAACCCGGGAGTAGCCCTCAATGAAAAACTGACCCTAAACATCATATGGCGTACGTAAGCAAGGGCTGCTTTCATCATCTCCAGAACATTGCAAGGTAACGCCACTTCCTAGAACCTGCTGCTCTGAAAACACTGGTGCAGGCATTCACTTCTTCAAACTCAGCTTCTACCATGCGCTGTATAAGGGCCTTCCTTGTGGTCAAACAGCAGCAAGTGCAGAAAGCAGTAGTGTAGGTTCTGAGCATCTGCAGGCAGTCAAAACTTACTACACCAGAGCTGCACGAGCTGCTTAGCTGCTGGTTAAGCAGAGGGGTGACTATAATGTCATTGGGTGGCATGTAAAGAGCTACTGACACCAAAATCAGCAGAGAGAAAATGTTATTCATTTTTAAAAAGTAGTCATTTGCTGTTTTTTATTTCCATTCTGCTCATTAGAAGATTTTCTACCTGATTTGTTTACGTGTGATGTGAAAAGCAGTATTTTTACCTGGTAGCCGACGTACCCAGTTCAATTCCCCTTTATACCTTATCAGCACTGTGAGCGATCTGACTCACTGTGACATCACAAGTGGCTGCAGTGGACTGACTCTTCTAGGTAAGCTGTGATGTCACTGTCAGTAAGGTCACAATGCTTATGAGATATCAGAAGGAATAGAACTAGTTATGTGAGCCTTCAGGTAAAGAACAGTTCCACACAACTATTATTCTGCATTTTTCTTTTGATTTTTCATTTTCTGAGTCTTTTGTTTTTCCTTCTGTTTTGTTTTCCATGATTCATTATGTGTTTTATTATCCACGTATTTACGCATTTGTGTTTGTGCTTTCGGTTTTTGAAAGGCACTTTAGGAAAATAATATCCACCATCCATCCATTTTATACAGCACCTTTCATGCACACTTTTCCCCAAAAGTGCTTTACATGTTGTCAGTTGTTGCCTCAGCCTTTAGGTGGACATATGGCATGTATGTGAAACAGAGAGAGGTTTAGGATAACCCAGGAAGATCAGGGAAAGAGAGAGACACAGACTCTTCTGTCTTTTTGGACAGGCAGAGAAACAGCAGAGCAGTCTACTGGACACTCACATCTCCCGGGGTGGATTCCTGGCACATAGCACTGATGTGATGCCCCCTGATGGCATTGGTGGATGGGAGACATAGCAGGAAGTTTCTCCCACTCTCATCACCCAACGCTTGCACCACCATCAAGGAGTCCCTGCCTGAGCAGCTCTGACCATGACAGGTAGATCTGTGATTTCCCCATGGTCTAGCTAACCTGGGTAGCCCTGCCATAGGGGTAATTTACTGGGCTGCATGACCGTTCAGAAGATAACCTTAGGGTATTTCCTGGATCCCAGGGACACATCTGGGAGCAACCGGGGAGAACTACAGTGGGTGGGCACATGGAGAGAAAAAGACGTGAAAAGTGCAGAGTGCAAATAAATAAATAAATGAGCAAGTAAGGCAGAGAGCCGTCAAGGACTTGCCCAGTGTCGTACAGTACGTGTTTCTGGTGGGATTCAATCCTCTCCCTAGGTTTACAGGTCTGTCCTGAACCACAAGACTACACTGCCTCTCTTATATTACAAGACGTATGCCACTTTAGATAGGGGAACAAAAAAAAGAGAAATCAAATATTCTGCATTCGGAATATAAACAAAAAAAACACAAAAAAACAGGGCTTGCCAGTAATAAACCTTGAATGCATTTCTTTGAAGAGGGAAATGAAAAAAAAAGATGGATATTTTGCCACCATTGTGGCTTCCTGGGCATAACTCAAACTAGACAGATCCAAAGTTTAATCTTGATTGTGGCTTTGGGTCTGTCTAGTGTGAGTTATACTGAGGTCTACTAGGAGTTATACCAAAGAACCCAATGCGGCAGTGAAACAGCCTTTTTCTTCTGTTTTTCTGCATTAGAATCCAGTGTATTGGGGGTGCTGCTTTTTTTTTTTTTTTACTTTCTATTTATGCCCTTTGCCAGTTTAGGACCCTATTCTAGCCCCCACCCCCAGTCAACCACTCAGTCTCATCACCCATACCTGCAGTTAAACCCATCGAGCCACAATTTCGTTCCGAGTGGAGGGATGCTCCCCTCAAATTTACTGTGTCTGGTACATGACAGGAGGCTGCAAGGGGCCCCTGTGCACTAGGGTGTTGCATTAATAAACTCCATATCCCCAGAACATCACCAGTGGTGAGCCTCACAATGCACAAGTGCACAGAAGGTGTGCAGTCAAGCTGGTATGAGGTGACATCTTCCTCTGCATGTGCTACCAACTGCACAGCCACTTGTACTCACCCAGGAGGCAGTATCACAATGGAGTACGGGTGCCTTTTTCCCCCAGAGCAGAGCATTCTCCTGGACGCTCAGTTTCCACCTCCCGCCAGCCTGCTCTGCCGTGGGCTCATCTCTGTATCCAGGTCGCCTGCCCACTGGCCATCCCGCTCTGTCATAGGCTCATCCTTGTTTCCAGGTTGCCAGCAGCACATGCAATAACCCCAGCAATGTACCGGTTGGCCAGCCCGTTTGTCTTTTTTTTTTTTTTTTTTTTTTTTTTTATACCCCTCTTTCTATTCTGCCCCGTTCTGCAAGTTCCCCCAGCCCCATCACCTGCCTTCTCCAGAAACTTTCCCTCTTAGGCTCTATAACTTACTCCCTTCCCCCTCTCCATGGTGGAGCTGCCGAGGATTCGCTAGCCCCATGGAGCTTCTGTGTCCTGGAGGAGGGTGCCTCAGTTGGCAGTGTGGGGCCTGTGGGAAGTTCACTTAATCCTGCTAGGTGGGGGTTCTTTCTGCTTCTTCTCCCTATCCCTGAACACCATGCCCAAGGATGGCAGACCACGAATGCTGGACATGCACGCATGCCATCATGAGCCACCACCCCCTCCTCTATACGGCCTTAGCCTGCACCAACACCTGTCGTTAGCTCAGTGGTGCTAGTGCAGTGGAGCACATGTGCCTCCCTCCCAGGAGGAGGAGAACGTCCTCTGGGATGCTCGATTCTCTTCTGCCAGCTCTTTCCTGAACCTAGCTCATCCACCTTATGAGCAGCAGCCCTCATACTGTGCTGACGGGCCTTGCCCTATTTTATTTTTCTCGGTGAGTCGATTTCAAGTTTAATTATTATTATCATATATAGCTAAGCCCCCAATTCTTTAACATCTGCTGCTCTATGGAAGTTATCAGAGTTTATAGTTTGAAATTATTTCAGGCTATTTGAGCTTTCAGGTAGGGAGGGGAGAGCAGTTCTATTCTGAATTTTCCAATTATGAAGCAGAATACAGTATTGCTATATCAATATCCAGAGCTCAAAACACAGACTTTCCATATTTCCATGGAAATGCATAATGTCTGCTGGAAATCCACTTTGACTTGATGTATTTCCATTTGGATATGCTATGTGTTTCATGGCCATATGGCCGCAGGGACAGCAGACAGCAAGAGCAGAGAGGGAGACGGCTAACCGCTGAGGGTGGAGGGTGCAAAGGCCTACAGAGGCAGGCACTGCTTCGAGAAGCTGCTGCCAACTGAAGCCTGCTCCAACTTGCTCTGCCCTAACTGGGTGGAACCTCCTCTTTGCCCCCAGTAGGCCAGAGGTTGTGCAGAGTGAGCCACCTCCTAATATACCAGGAGGCACACAATATCCAGTGCCACAGCTGTAAACTCACTGCCACTGCTAGGCAGGACTGCAGGAGAGGGGACACTGATGGAGCACCATCAAGGAGAGGACTCACACAGAGGGACCCCAGCTGTTGCCGATTCTCTTTTCTCCCCTGCTCTCCGCACAGCTTGCTCCTCTGTCTCCCCAGCCAGTCAAACACATTCGGCCTCAACTGCTGTGACTCAAAATATGGAAATGTAACATTTGGCCCAGAAATGCATGCCACACCTACCACCGAGGACATTATTTCTAGCCCTGATATCGACATAGCAATTTATGTAATTTCAGCGAGACATTTGCAATTACTACTGTGTATCAGTATACCCTCTACTATACCGACGGGGGACGGTATTTGCGGTGTGAGTTAAGATGGTGGCTGGTCAAGGTGGTGGGAGGGCTGTGTTGGTCACCAGTTCTCCTTTTCCTTGAATCCTGCCTACTACTACTTGGAGACCAGTGTCTGAGTGTCAGATAGAGGGGGGAAGCCAGAGCAGGCTTGAGTATGGCTGGAGCCTAATGCCTGTCTCGGGCTAGGCTCAACCTCTGTAAATAATTGACAGCCACAGTCAAGCCAAACCAGTTATGCTCAAAACAAGCATTTTTGCCAGCCTGAGAAGTTAGTGCAGTGAGGGGAACTTTTCAGCTCCTCTCGCTACTCATAAGGGACACTATCAGTAGCCATGACTCAGCTCGTGCTTTGGCTTGTAGAGTCAAGTCAGACCCCTGGCTCAGCTTGGCCTTGACTCCAGGTGACAAATTCCTGGCTTGCCTACCTGTAGTGTTAAGAGTGTCTAAGAGAGGACAGAAAATTTGGATGGTATGCACCATGAGTTGGAGATGGGGAAGAGGGTGATTTTGATTTGAATTTGCTTGTATTCTGGCTAAGTGGAAGACAGGGTGAGGAGGGTGATACAAGTGTGGAGCAAAGGGCATGCGACTTATTTCATTCCTGGTGTGGCTAGGCGGTAGGGAGGAGCGTGGGAAGGATGCAATGAGGGTTCCGGGAAGAAGGATTATTTTTTCTTTTAAAAAGCACTACGACAAATGCCACTGGGAGAACAAAGTGCCGCATTGCATATTTTTTCTCTTGCAAAGAACTACACAAAATCTCAGAGAAGTACTGTACATAACTTTGTAAAATTCTCCACAAAGCAAAGTGTGGCCACTCCCCCTCATTCTAATAAATACATACATACACACATACATATAAATATGTATGTACACATATATACATACGTACAAACAAATGGACTGTACTGTGGTAATCATGTTTCTCTGCACTTAAGACCTGTATCTCAGGCTTGACCCTTAGTAGTAGGGATAAGTGGGATTATCCCAGTGCAACTCATTACATATGCTAGTTATACAACAGGATTTTAGAAGGCATTGGGCTGTATTCAGGAAGCCCCTACCACTAGAAATCCAAGCAGTATATTATTAATTATTTTAAACTAACAAGGGCAAAAGAAAAGGGAGGGCCTAAAGATGGCAGATTTTCATTTATATTTCCTAGCATGTAGAGCACAACAATGTGCACAATGGCTTAAAAACAAAAACACTTTAGGATATGTAACAGAATGCATAGAGATAGAAAGGAACATATTAGAATAAAACAAACAGTAAAAACTGGAAAGAATCCAGTTCTCCGATTGGCTGAGAGCTCCTCGTAGCTGTGACTAAATACCACAACATAATCACGTTAAAAAATTGAACTGGGAGCCCAAGATTTTTACATCCCTCTATACCACTCCGTTTCTTGAATTGTTTTTTCAATAGCTTCACCCACAACCACCAGTAACCGCCACTGCAACAGCCCCCGATTTAAAAAAAAAAATAAAAATTTATTTCAGCACCCAAACCACCACTGCAACAATTTACACAAACACTTCAGCAGCAACTGTTAACGTCCCTCCTGGTCTGGGACAGACTGTAAATCATGCCCCTGAAATGCTTAGCCTCACGCATACTCTCACAACTACCCCCGATTTAGAAAATGAAACTGCCAAACCGCCACCACAAGAAAGCACTTCAATGGTAGGGCAACAAGTACTTCTGGCTCCTCGACATGCAGGGACTTGCAAATAAAATGTACCGGCACCAACAGCAGTGGCTTTTACATTTAATTAAACTGATTTTCAGCATGTACTTGTGCTCGAAGCGAGACACCTAAGCAAAGCTCCTGGCAGAAAGGATTTATCATAAACTGATGCTCAGATGGCATACTCAGCACACTTGGCAGAAATTCATAAAAAAAAAAAAAAAAATTTTTTTAAATAAACACTTGAGCAGCACTGGTAGCTGCTCCTGCGACAGGAGCAAACAGCAGAGCAAAAGACGTTCTCTGTTGGGATCTTCTTATCCCCCTACCAGACAACTACAAAGATTTTTCCAGGAACGGGTATACTCTGCTTCCACATACACTGCTATACAACATCGCCACCTGCTGTTCATAGCAAAAACAACTATGCTTTTTAAATATAGTACTACATATTAAAAATCCAATAGTAAAACATTTTAAAAACTATATATATATATATATATATATATTTACCAATACAAACATGGATCCAGTTTGTAATAGCAATAATACACCCCAGGGTGTGGTATATCATGAGATATCATCACTTCTCTGGTGAATAAGACATTCGGTCTGTGGTCTCGTGCCTCACAATGCACCCAAAGTGTGACAATATCTCATGATATATCACACCCTGTTATGTATTATTGCTTAATTAATGCATTATGATACTGGGAAAAAAACAAATGTCTCAAAAAAATTGTATAATAAGGGATTCCAGGAAGCATGTAGTTAAATAAAAAGGTTACTAAACCTGCTGCCCCCCAAAAATCAATTGAACTACCAAACTGGGGAAACCCAAATTTAACACCAACATTAACAGGGAAGTATTCTGAAGATGAACACTGGACAGAAAAAGGAATAAACTCAATTAAATATATTAAAAAAAGGGAATAATATAATTAGCACACACAAATTCAGAAAGACATTTGGACTAGATGAAGAAAACATGGAAATATATGACAATATTAAACAAGCCATGACAAATATATAAGGGGGATAAGAAAGAATATTGGTGCAGGATGGAAATACGGAGACCTTTGTTACTGTCCTAAAGTGCACACCGAACATTTCTGCACTACATAAATTCCTTATAGGGAAAGTTAGGGGCAAAGCACATGAAGCTGTACGATGGTGGAGTAGAACACTCACAGAAGAGACAAGTAATTGGAAATGAGAAAATATATGGGAGATGTCACATAAAACGTTCTCGCTGTTAAATTATGGAGAAATGCAATATAAAATAATTAATAATCTTTATTTTTCTCCATTAAAATACATAAAATGGACATTAAAAGTGACTCCAAAGCCAGCTTGTCGGCGCAGCGGCTGGATTTCTGCTTGAGACGCCGGTGACCCAGGTTCAGGAACGGACTCGGGTCGTCGGAGAGCCAGCCGGGGGAGAAGGTTGCAGCATCAGTGGACAGCTCGCCTTCTCCAGGGGGGAGGGTGGGGATGTGAGCCTGGCACCTGCTGGCCCCTGGCGGAGGCAGAAGCATGGTAAGTGTTAGGGGATCAAATTTCCAGGGAGTAGCCGGACGTCGGCGTCCGCCATGGCCGTCCGTCACGTCACTCCGTAGGAAGAAAACCGGAAAAATGGCTCTCTGGTGAGCCAGATGACGACTCTCGGTCCCCTCGCTGCCATCATGGCCCCGCGACCTCCACCCCATAGCAGCACCTGGAGCAGATGTCGCGAAAGTGCACTGAATGGCCCCACCGGTGCCTTCCCTCTCGGACGAGGGGGACCCACCCAGTGAAGGGTTACACCGGGCTACCTCCAGGGGGCTGTGATTTGGGGTTGAGGCAGGTCGTGGGGATGACAGACAGACGGGGCACACTGAGGGCGCAAAGGAAGTGCTCGCCAGATGGAGCAAGAGAAGCATAAAAAAAAGTGACTCCAAATATGGAAAATGTGGGAACAATGAAGCAGGAATGATGCACATGTTTGGGAATGCCCTGTGATTCAACAACTATGGGTCAGAATCAAGACTTATATGGAGAGTTTATCTAAGGTAAGGGACAATATTAATCTTAAGGGTTGTGTACTGGGACACACTGAGGACAATAATGGGACTTTCAACTAGTGAGAAGAACGTTATATAGAGAATAATGTATGAGAAGGTGGTTGATATGAGAATTTAATGCACACCCGAGTCGAGTGATGCTACATAAACCCCGAGAGCGCAGCTCACGGGGTTTATTCAAGCATCACTCGACAAGGGTGTGCATTCAATTCAAGTAGGAACCACCTCCTCATGATTTATTTTGTATAATTGCTTGGCATCAATTTTTATGTAGTGGAGTTCATGTTTCCTGTACATGCAAAGCTGCACTCTGAAGTAAGGCATTACTAAACAACATAGATGCAGACAAGGAATTTTTTTGAACAGCAGACTTTTTAATTACTTGCCTTAAAACTACAGGAAATACAACCCAAACAATTCATACAATGATTTAAACGACCATTTCTGACCTTCTCCTTATGCGTCCACAACAGCATGTAAAGAACGGGCATTCAGTGTGAACGAGAAAACACTGACGGGAATAGTAAAATTAGTATAAAAAAAACTTGTAGTAAAATGACTACTACTACTAGCAACTAAAAATGCCTTTTTATAGTTCTTAAAATGTGTAAAAACATCACATGGCCTTCGTGGTTCTTCAGCAGTTGGACATCTAAGATATGTGCCCACGTTGTCCAGAGGTTCCTGTCAAAGGAAAGGGACCATGTTCAAATTACAGATTTCCCTTTGTTACTTTGGTTGCTTTGTGAACCAGCGGTACCGGGAACAGACCTGAAGTGCTCGTCAAGTAAGAGCAGGTTTTTATTTCAAACTCTGTTGCCATTTTTTTTTTTTTTTTTTACTGACACAGGGCTTGTGTGTGCACTCTAAGAATGCTCGCAGCTTGGCTAAGACAATCATAGTCCGTGAATCCCATAACAACCAGAACCAGCTGGTTGTTATGGGAAATATCAATCAAACAAACTTATGGTAAAAATTGATGACCAGTGATTATAAACCTGATAGCAATGGCAGCTAAAGTTTTAATACTCAAATGATGGATTGACACCAGACAGCCATCATTCGAAGAGAAGCACAGAGAACTAATAGAGGCACTAAAGTTGGAGAAATTAGCAGAAGATCTCAAATACAATACCTGCTTTGAGAAAAAGCGGGAGGAAACTACCAGAGTACAGTGTTCAAAGGTAAACTCATACTGCAGAAACCCCAAACCGGAACACATCAGAATTTACAAGCACCTTTTAATACGTTTTCACAAGATGAAAAATTATTTATTTACTCTCAGATAATATTGTACATTCCTTCTGTCTTAATAATTTTGCTTCACTGTCTTCCTGTCAGTTACCACCGTTCAGACTGCATACTTGAGCTTTTGTTCTTCTCATATGGATATTCATACTGATTTATACTGCAATAAGCAAACAGGAATAAATATTTTGAAAATGTCTTTCTTGCAATTGTGAAACTTTAATTCACAAGTTGTAGATATTTATGTTTTTATTTTTTAAAGAATGTTTTCTCTATCATGGGTATCTATTGTTTTATTAACTATTGAAAGTATATTGAAAAACATTTTATGTTGTATAGTTATCTATAACTTAAATGCTATATACTTGTGTTTTATGGACTGAAATCTTAATAAAAAATGTTATAAAAAGAAAAAAACAGCATTGAAAGCCTTGCTAAGGTCCAGATAGGCCATGTCCACTGCCCTCCGCTAATCTAGTTCCCTGTTCATGCAGTCAAAGCCTTAAGTGTCCTCAAGCACCTATTAAAAGTAGATACCCAGGCCAGCTCAGTGGTGTAGCGGGCTGAGGCACGGGATGCCTTACCTCTCATT